>JAPMOQ010012558.1:1302171-1359169 GCA_026543055.1 Argiope trifasciata
TATATATATATATGATTCTACTAAAGTGAAAGACATATATTGATTATGCCGAAAACATAAAGTGAAAATGGCATTATTCATATGCAAATATTTTGATGCTTATAAGATGAGTATTGAATTTATATTAGTAAGGAACGAAAAATAATCTTCCATAGAACTAACGTGAAAATTAAAAACAACACACAATTGCCACCTTGCATTGCACCAAAGGAACAAATTATTTCACTGAAGAATGCGATCCATTTCCACCGTATGAATTGTTAGAATCAATGTCGTACCAAAGAAAAATCAAGGCGATGCATCAATAAGTACTTATTTCCATAACAGCATGTGTTTGGAATGGATGGAACAAGAGAAACTTACAAAGATTGCCAAGGTTTAATACAAAATGATTCACAAACTTTATCTTAATTTAATTTAATGTGTAATGAAATAAACTTTTAGATTTGGCACATATGAGAACCATCGTGCAACTTCCAGAGATAATGCGCCAAAACCGACAATTCAATTTCTCTTGGTCACGAGACACGCGAAAAGCGCGATCAGAATGCATCCAGAGAAAGATGGATGCTCCTCCCAAAAAAGAACAGTTCCTACGCGCACATGCACTGTCATCTACCGGAGCTATCTTTAGAACTCTTCCTCCGGCAGGAACAAAAGGGAAGATGGGGTGGAGGAAGCACAAAGGAGCGGAGACGTTAATGAGTTTCGCTCCACCACTCAAAGCAGCAGGCAAACCTCACACCAAACGTACATATTCTGCAGTCGACATGGCATGGGTACAGACAACATGTATTATATGATTAACAAATATCTACATAAATAAAAATGAATGTATGTCTCTTATGCACTGCCGTACCGCTCGATTGCGATGAAACTTCGACAACATATTGCTTGCATTGTGAAAGTTATAGTCATAATACAATCATCTGAAGTATAAAAAATATTTCCGCATTTGTTTACTGCATATATTAATCATGGATTAAAAACCAAGTAACTCGCCAAGGAGACAACAGATTTAGTAAAGATGCTACATTCAAGCTAGACATTAATATTTCTGAGCTATTGTACGTAAATGGAATGTAAGTCTTTCTCTGAGGTAATAGTTTGATTAGAGGGTCTGAGAGAAAGTTTTAGGGGAGCCCATCCTATAGGCATGAAGTTTTAACTACACATTTAATAAAATTTTAGCGTTTTTTGCAGTAACTCCCGAAATTATTATAGCACGAATAATTTTGAACCATTTTAGTTTCCAAAAAATTACCTTTTCAATTTTATTAAAGATTTCTGGCATAAATATATTTTCTATGTTTAACTAATTTTAAAGGAAAATATTTTCATCACACTTTTTTAACATTAAACTTTATAATATTGAACGAATATGAAACGAGTCGCGAGATATAATAGATAGTTTCTTTCATTACCATTCTGAAAGAACACCAAGCTTTGCAATTCTAAAAGAATCTACAAATTTAATACATGAAAATGAATATTTGTTTGTAGAATAGAATAATTAAGATAGAATAAATACCATTTATTCTTTTCCTTTATATACTCTTCTATTTCAATAAATATATTCATTTCCGATATGAAAATGTCATTCTTCCTATCATCCTTAATGAAACAAGAGAACTATATCAAATTCCAAACGATATTTCCAAGATAATTTCTTCTGCGGCAGCAATGCGCCGGGTATCAATCAGCCAGTATCTACATATTTTTAGATTCACAATTTTTCTTTTTTCGAATTTCTATTAAAATTGGATAAACTGCCTTTGGATTTCGACCCTGTAAAGGATATATTTGACCTCGTATTTCACAATGTAGATTCGGCTACGATCCTTGTATCGTGGATATATAATGGATAAAGAGCAGAAAAGCGTAAAGGACATTGATCAGACATTGACACCAAGTCTGATGTTCGGGTCTTCTATCTAGTTAGATGAACCCTTCTTAGACTATCTCTTAATCTATAGTATAGAAGGGGTCCTCTAATATGTTAGATGGTTTGGTACAATTACACATTTGGAATTCACAGGCGTGTAAAGAGACAGTCAAGGTGTTAAAAAAAATCTGAACTCTCCATTACACAGAAATCTGATAATAATTTGAAACTTTCATCAACATGCTATGCCATGCGCAATATTTACATGCATTTTCGTAAAAACGGCAGTTCTAATATAAATTGGGTTATTTATATTAAATATTTATATATATTACTCATTTGTATTTAAATAATAATAAAGCCTTTGATCTTCATCTGTTCTGTTTATTAAGGTTCAGAAAAATGACGGCACTGTAGCAATCTGAACTTCAGTTATTTTCTGAGACGAACTAAAGGATTCAGAAAACACACAACTTGATTTTTTTTAAAATTTTTATTCTTCAAGTATGCATAATTACTTATATAAATGCTATAAATACATTCACTTACCCAGTATATTTATAAATTAAATACTTTATTTAAATTTCTATAAATTAGGCATTTTAAATAAAAATATTTTATTCACATAGCATACACAAACATTAAAACGGTATGTTATGTTAACTTAAGCACACATTAATAAGCATTTAGAGCCTCTAAGTCTGGTTTATACTATGAATGCGTCAGTAATTTTGATATAGGGTCAATCTTTGTTGAAATTCAGCCGTTGATTTGTGAGCTAAATAATCCACATATCAAAATTTTTCCGCGGAACTTGCCAATTATTCTCGTAAAAGAGAATTAGTAAGTTCAATCACGTGAGGCGTTGAAATCCAACCCGAATACGACATTGCAATTAATCCAAAAGATATTCTGCGGAACTACGATTCCGGCTCTAAGCAGATGAATTTTTTAATTGTTTTTTTAAACGTGCGGTGAAGAAGCATGCCATGCAAGTCAAGATGCTTTTGTCATAGAATTGCCAACGACGAGTCACAGAATCGCCAATCGCCGACGACGTGTCATTAGAAACAAATGACACAAAAATGAAAATGATGTTTTGCAACCCATCAATAGAGATTGTTTGTGAGAACGAGGTGTACAGGAACACAGTCTTAGGTTCAAAATTAATTCATTTAGGAAATATACATCGTTTTTCAATTTCTGCAAGATATCGAACACTTCGTGTGACGTCGCTACGAATTACAGCAGAGTGTTTTGGCTAGTGCATTGAATTTATCGCTCTACAACTAGTTCATCGCTTTATTTCAGCTCATCTACGCGAGCCGTGGAATAATTATGTGAATAATGTCAACACAAAAAATATTTATGATGCCTTTTTTGATAATATAAGTGTGCAGGGATAATTAGAGTATTTTTCACAATTAAATAAAAATGTAATTGAATATTCAGGCTTTAAAAAATATAAATTTGTGGAAAAGTGCTCTTTGCTTAGCCTCACTCAGAAAACTCAACTGGCAGTCATTTCCGTTGGCTACAATATTTTTCCGAATCTTAACTAACGTTCACCTGTAATTTTATAAAAATGCTTTATATTATATATAATTATGAACACAAAAATTATGAAAGAAAAATGTTTCGCACAATTAAAAATGAAGTACTATTACCCTTATTATGTTCAAAGTATTTATTTCGAATTTTAATGTAACGCATTTTATAAATGTTCTTTTCTATATTTCGTTGAGGACTGCATAATAATAATAACCCACAGAAAAATTTGGAGGTTTCCATTGCCAGAAATATAGATGCTATTTTTACGAAAATGTGTAAAAGTATTGTACAAGGCAAACGGAACTAATGCCCTCTTTTTGTAAAATGAGGCGAATACTTTAATTCTTATTAGATCCATTATATGCACTCGCCATCAAATATTGATAGTAAAATGTGGATTCAAACATATCCTGGCTTTATTGAAAGATAAGTTTGTCCAACCTTTCACAAAAATTTTTGAAAAAGAGGGAGCTAGATAATTTCTATAACATAGGAAACATGATATTTGAACATGTAGTTCATACTATTCCTGAAAGTCCATTCACTGGGTGTACGGCAAAAGACCCTACAGATACAGTAACAGATAAGAAAGCTTTATTCTACTTCACAAAAGGATAAACATAAATAAAATCTACACCAAACAGAACTGGCAAAAGTCAACAGCACATATGCGGCAAATCGCTATTAAACCACTGCATCAGCACATAATGTTCCGCTGAAGATCAATAGTTGAAATACAGATTTCTATCAATTTGTCTCTGAATTCGATTTGCAACTTGTCGACTTGCATAGCGTAAGTGACACATCACTAAATGTTCCAGAGCAAATGAGAGCAATGAAGAAAATTTGAAATCTCATGGTGATATCGCAAAGATTCTCGAATATTCGAGATTCTTTATTTTCATAGTCAAAGTCGTCGAATTGATAGCCTAATAGTCGGTAAGGCCTTCCTGAATGGAAGTCACTAGCCAGGGTTCCATTCAGCATCCGCAGGACACATCTGTAAAACTTTCATCCTTACTGCAGGACTAGATATGCAGGGAAGAAACATTATAGCATTCTGATAATTGTTCTGTGTTCAGGTTTGAGCTCATCAAAATTGAGAATGGTTTTAATTTTGTCGATATTACTGACCTTGACTTTAAAACTATATGGATACTCACTGGCAGTAGATCCTCAATTCAACACCTTAGTAATTGGAAGAAGGTTGGTAATAGAACTGCGTTGCTCATCTTAAATCTTATCGATAGACTGATAATTTTGTTTATTTGCAATGGGTCCCATCTTACGTCGGTATTTCTGGCAGCGAGGTGACTGATACTCCGGCGAGGGCTGCTGCTCTTGATGTTCATCATACAGATAAGCATTACAACTTCAGTGAGGTTTTATCGGAACAGAAGAAATTCAATAAGGAAACTCTCTCTCTGTATCACCATTGGTATTTTAGGAACAACCCTGGTAGTGCTCTTCTTTTCAGGGGTAGCAGAGGTCAGCAGACTTGTATCTCACGTTTTGCCAGTGTACACTTGAGGTCATTCTCCTTTGAGCAGGAACAAGACATGCACCAAGTGTAAGTCTTAAGTGTAAGTCCAAGTGTAAGTTTTTAGACTTTTTAAGACTTTCACCAAGTGTAAGTCTGCCCAAGTTTCACCTGAGCATATTTTAATTTGCAACGACTTTAAATAGGACGAGGTAATTCCCCAAACCTCTATTGTTTATAGATTTTTTGGAAGATTTTAGACTTATGGAGTTGGTTTGATATTCTCATACCAATCAGGGATCAACAACATAAATTTGTAATAGTATTCAATGCTTTTATTTACCTGATAAGCATGAAAATAGCTTTTTACATGAAAAATCTATATTGGTAGATTTCTATAACGGGTGAAAAAATTCTTACGAGGCACTACTTGTATACCAACATACAACTACATAACTGTTTTTTAATTCTTCCTCTCACACTTGCCAATAGTATATAAATTTGAAATTTCAAAGGAATTACCCCTTCGATGCGCTAGGATCACAGAAGACGCTGAATCAAAAGAAAATAACCAAATAACTGGTTATATTCAACATTTCACACCACAGAAGCAACCTTACAATCTTTTTACGGTTACCTTATTTTCACAACATTCCTCCAAGAACAATTCAATCATTGCCCAAATTATATGCACTGTAGGATCGTTGCCGAGAAAAGCTAAGAAATTTTGCTATTTAAAGTATTCATTATTTCTCATCGAAATAAAAGAAAATTCCTGTCCAGAAGAAATCTTCGCAACGTGTATAATCATCTTGAACTCAATTACTCTAACTTCAACTTTAAGCAAACTTGACTTTTATATTTCACACATGAATGTCTCTAAGGCTGGGATGGTGAACCAATGGCAAGTGGGCTATTGATGGTATACGGACAAAACGTCACCGATCACACCGGTTTACATGTGTCTATTCGATAAAACTAGACTTTTCTGAATTTAATTAGTTGTAAATGAACTAATTGATTTCCCGTCTAGTTCAATTTCAAAAATTTATTAAAACAAGGAAAAAATTGGAATGGATTGCAACAAAAAGATTAACAAGCAATATAAATAGAAATGCCAGAACGAATTTTGGGGGGAAAAAATGAATTCGATTTCAGACACATTCAACTATTTGAAGAAGCTGGCTCATGCTATTTTAATAATATTTTCATCTACCTATGCCTAAGAGTCCTTATTTTCCAGAGATAATTAACATTAAAGATCTGCTTAGAAACCGATTCCGCATGTATTCTGATAAAAATAGCATCTTACAATCTTAACATAGGTTATTTGTCTTCTATTCTGCAACCAACAGCAATCACACTAATGTTACTTTAATTTGAATTGAAGGTATAACTAAAACGACTACCGCTATGCAGTGCAAAATATATTTTTTCGTCATAAATAAAAAGTTGAGTATTTAGTTTTATTATTCTTTCAATAATCATAAGTCAAAATTTTTTGACGGCACTCTATAGCTCATTAAATATTCCTTTAGAAAAAAATGGCACGTTGACACTTAAAGGTTCATCACCCCTGATCTAAGAAATAATTTGAGTTTTTCAGTTAATGATTGACTTTTAGAAAATATCAACAACGTTTTCTCTTGTTAAGACAGTTGAATCACAGGAAAAAGAAAACAGGAATGCGTGATGTTGCGACTATTAAAACGCATTTCAAAATGCGTCAAGTTCCCACATACGCTTTAAAGGAGGTGGCGTAGCACAGCACGGTCCACTTTTCTGCACAACGAGATTCTTGATGCTGTATCTTATGGCTCTTTACAAGCTCACTGACAGTTATCTATCAGCGATTTAAGCCGAGTGAGTGCCTCTTGTTTTTTCAGTAGCTTCAACTAGGGAGAAGTGTATGTTTTAGTTATTCATGCGTCACAACCCCTTTTTATGGGACAGACTTCATGCATTTCATTCACTCATCCACAAATTTTAATTCAGACCCGAATCAAGGAACGATCACCTCTGAACCAGTATCCCCAGTCGTGTTACTCTTGACATGGAAGACTTTGTGACCACGACAGATTTATAGGTGGGCTAGCCGCTACCACCACACACGGCAGGCGGGTTAGTACTCGCAACCTTACGGATACGAGTCCAACGCCCTACCAACCAGGCTATTTCGGGGTAATTCTTACAATCCAGGATCGCGTTACAGACTAGTCCATAGTAATGAAGTCCGACCAACACGATAAAATTAATCAATTTGAATTACAGACAGCGAGCAAAAACTCACCTTTCAGTGGCTGGCATAGCGATGATTTGAAAACCTGCCCTCACATTCCTATAAGGACGAGGACTGCAATGAAAATACCTACAAAAAAATAAGATTATAAATATTTTATACTTCAAAAGCATTTGATAGACAAACTTAAAGAAAGCTTAAAAATCAGTGAATTAATCCAACAGAAAACGATTTTTTAAATAAGTAATTCATTGTAAATGACAGAGGGTGGGGGAAGCAAATCAAATCGGGACTTTTAATGCAAATTATCCTTCTAGCCGGAGTATCAGAATTACTAATAATTTTTTTAGGGGTTTTAATGATTAATACAGCGTTCAAATGATTAAAATATCCCGATAATATATTTGTTAACTGATGCGTAAAATGGTCTGCGCATGGAAGACAAACTGTGCATACTCCATAAAAGGACGGATTCATTGGTAAGAGAAACAGAATAGAATCAGAATTTTAGAAATATATGTGGTTTGTGCATGACTTTGCAATAAAAGCACATATGTTTCTAAAATTCTATTTCCACATATATTTTATATATAAATTCCTGTCGTTAATGAAGTACTTATTCATCCACTGAAGTTCAAATGCATTTATTTAGATTTGTAGTGATGACACTTGATGTTAATACAGTTTTTTTTTAAATATTAATTAAAAATTTTAAGTAATTTATATCTGGTCGCCAAGCTCTGAGATTACTGGCGCGACACCCGATCATAAATAATTTATTATTAATATATATCTTATAAGAAAATAAGTAGAGAATTAAAAAAAATTATATATATATATATATATATATATGGAAATTGCCGATACATGCACAATTATCCCCCTCCTATATTTTTGAATGACGTTGCAAATTAAAACTGACAGAGCCCTTATTTTAACAGCTTTATTTAAACATATACAAAGTTTATTTTGAAACAGATGAACTAAATCTTAAAATTTGAGCCTCCCTATATTTTTTGATTTTTTAATCTTTTTAAATACCTATTACAATTCCTTCTTTTCCGTGATTTTCTTTTAGAAAAGAATTCCACAATTTTAATGAAATCTTAAAATTCTTTTCAAAAAATAATAAGAAAACAATGAACAATTCAAGTGAATAAAGTTTAAAATAAAATGTCGAACTTTTTTACTTAGAGAAAACTTTAAGAGAAAGTAGAGAAAATTTTAAAACTTTGGGGGAAAACTTAGTAGAGAAAACTTTAACACAATTAATCCTATTTTTTGAAGTCCTCACTTAAAGTCGCACTCGGGCACTAAAAAAATTCCCTCTGCACTTAAGTTGACTGAAGTCAAACATGACAAACTTATATGAACAGTAATACAAAAAACGTTTTTCTCTACAAAAATTGAAAGTAAAATATATTCTCCTGAATATAATTATTCCATTTAAATTTATATAAAATAGTAACTCATAGCGCGTTTTTCACTACTTCAATCCGAGCAATTATTCAAAATTAAGTTTTTAAAGTCACTCGAAAAGTAAGGAATTTAACATAATACTGCACATTTTTAATTCTTGCAGATCTAAAGAAAATGTGACTGCTATAACCGTCATTCGCGGAAATATGCTAACTTTCTGTAACAGGCTAATTTTCTTGACCCTCAATTCCATAAACGGGATATACATGAATTGAACTCTCTCTTTTACGTATAATAATGCACATGTCAGAGGATTATGTTAGATATATTGATATTGTGGACTTTTTATTGGAGGATTCTTTTAAAAGATGAAACGAATTAGTGGCGTGTATCAGAGAAATATCTGCATTCAATAATCTGCGGCGCACAAACGAAGATTAATATGTCTTTTCTTTCTTTTTTCAATAAAAGACTTAAAATATTAAACCATGACAAATTACAGAATTTTTTAAAAATATATTCAATGCGATATTGCCAATCACATACTAAAAATGCATGATTTTTGCACGATTATTAAAAGATGCATCATTAAACAAAACATCAGAACAGCCATCTTCTATATAAATAAAAATGAATGTTTGTCCGTTTGCCTTCCTAAATCGTTCATCCGATTACGATGAACTTTGTCAGCTTACTGTTTACACATACGAGATGGTTATAATACAATTACCTAAAAAATTTAAAAAAATCTCAGCCGCATCTAATTACCGAGGACTATTCTCGAAGTAACTCGCCAAGACAATAAGATTCTATAGAAATACTAAATCCAAGTTAAAGGTTAATATTTTGTATTTGTAGTATGAAAATGTCATGCAAGTCATTCTCAGAGATAACAGCCTTATTATAGATTATGCGAAAAAGTTTTGGGGAAACCAACCCTGAGGGTTTCATATTTTAATTAAATTTTAGCGTTTTTCGCAATAACTACCAAAAATATTGCAGTACAAATAATGTTGCACCATCTTAGTTTTCGAAAATTATCTTTTCAACTATATCAATGATTTTATGGTATAAATATATTTTCTATGTTGAATCCATTTAAAAAAAAAATAATTTTAATCCCGTTTTTAAAAATTAAATTTGAGAATTTTGAACGAATATTAAACGAATCGAGTTTCTTTCATTACCATTCTGAAAGAACGCAGAGTTTTACAATTCTAAAAGATTACATAAATCTAATAAATAAAAATCAATAATTGTTTGTTCGTATTTTATATACCGTCGTACCGTTCATCCTATTTCGATTAAGCATTGCCAAATTATGGATTGATTGAAGACAATATTTTTTTTTCTGAAAGCAGCAACGTGCAGTGTACCAGCTAGTTCTTTATAAACAGCATGAAAGAGAATTTTAATAGAATGTAAACATCACAAATGGATATTTCGCAAGAATATTAACCAATAGCAAGTAATGAAAGCTAATTATTTTGGCATTATAAACATAATAATGAGCAGTAACTTTATGTCCAAATACTACAATAAAAAAGAAGGGGGAAAAAAAAAACACGGATAACGCAAGACGCAGCAATTATGCCTTTCCAAATGGAAAAATATGGAACCCTCCTCCAGTCTTTCTTCGGATCTATTTTAGATACGAAAATACATCTCTTGCCATTATGAAACCGCAAGATTGCCAGAAACAAAAGCAACTGGCAACTCAATTCGCTTTGCGTGAACAAGAATAGCATCTGATTCACCAATGCTTTGAACAATTCATCGAACAATATTTATTGCTCAACAGACTCGGCATAAACCTTTCGCAAAAAAATTGCGAAAATATTAACGAGAAAGATTATGTCAATCACAATGAAATACAAAAAACAAGCAAGTTTCGAGTAGCTTTTCAGTTTAAAAATGAATGAAAATAAACTACAAACATTCAAATTTTCTCATTCTAAAACAAACGCTCATAAGAAATGCCGCAATCGTTCTAATATTAATTTTTTAAAAAAAAACAGCACACAAGCAAAAGAACGCGTAGGTTATACCTTCTTTATAATTTTCAAATGAATATTATGTCCTGGTTAACTATTTTGCTAAATTATTTAATGGCTCTTTGGCAAATTTCCAAACTTCTCTAAAACTATTTTTATACAAACATATCACGCAAGAAAGCCATTGAAAATTAGGAAAATTTTTAATGATTAATACGGAACCCCATCACAAGATTAAAAAAAATTGCTTCCACTGAGCCATTTTTATATAGGAGAAATAAAAAAAAGGAGAGATTTAACAATTCATTTTAAAAATAAATCTTTATTAGAAGTATTCAAAATTTAACAAGCACTATTAAAATGCAACATTTTTTATATATACGTATTAAATGTTTATTTTATCACAGCGACATTTAATGTCTAAATAATTCAATTCAAAACAGTACCAAACGAGTTGGTACACAACTCAATTTTGACAACTTTTCGACATTGATGGAAATCTCGTCAATAATAAAAGCTATCTGCTGTAAGAAATAATAATAAAAAAAATCTTAAAGAAATTAAAGTCAATCCAAAGGGCAGAAAAGAAGGGATGAGAGAATGAAAAAGAATTAATGCCGGCATTCAGCAACAGATCAAGTCTCCAGATTTGTTTTGTCACCGAACGCGAAGCATTTCCCGCCCGCACACACTCCAGAGAACTGCACGCAGTTACATACCAGAAATGGAATTTCCCGACTGCAGAATTGATAGAAATGATCCGGGATTGGATTACCCCGAGAATTTGTATCGCTAAATCTCTCGAAGTGTTTTTGTGCCAAGTGTATTAAGAAGGGAAGAACCTTTATGGAAGAAGTACGACAGCGCTTGGACTTTTCGAACCCTGCAAAAACCGAGTGTTTTCTGGACCATAATTGCGAGAGCACTCCTGAAGACAATTCCGAGTAATCCCTTTATGAATCGGAACTCGACTAATGGGATTCCTGGCGAAGGCAAGACGCGCTATTTTTAGACCCAGGGATTCCACCAGGTGCGCCCCCACCAGAAGGCGCTTTCTGCTCGTCGCCGCGGCTCTTAACCTTTCACTGCCCCTCCACCCAGAGCTGGGATGGAAAAGCTGCATTTTACACAGATTCGGCTCCTATAAAAGGCCATCCAATAGTCCAAGCGAGTTTCGAAGCGTTTAGACAAATTTAGCTAGAAAGAGACACTGTGGAGTTGCGGACATCCTGTTACTCTATATTGTATAATATTGTGCGATATTAAACAATACTGCGAACATTGATCATGGTCATACAATATTTGTGTGCTACTAGCGAATAAAAAAAGAAGTTAAAGCTACACAGTTCCCGGAAAAGATATCATTTTGATGCTATTCTTTAATGCTACCAAACTAGTTTACTGTCTCTTAATCCTCGAAATGCAAATGCTTATAAAAAAATTATTTTACGAGACAGTAAAAATCATTATAAAAATGACTGCGAAAATAGGTAGAGGAGTAGAAAAAATTGAAGAAAGTTATGTTTTCATCTGGGGTTTTTGAATAATTGAAGGCAACAAAAAAATTGTAACTCGAAATTGTGTAGGCAATGAATAAAGTATAAACGGCTATGCTCATCAGCATGTTTTAATCGCATATAGTTTTTACCTGCTTTTAATAGTACTGCATTATTATTATGCCTGCTTCTTTGACAGCAGATACGTTTTTAAAAGGTTGACGTAAAACTATGACATCATAGATACGTTTTCAAAAGGTTGATGTAAAACCTATGACATCATAACTTATTTTTATGGCATATATTTTTTTCCCGGAGGAATTGAAATAAATTCATTTTTATAATATGTTTTTAAAAAACCTCACTCGCGTTTAATTACAGTTTTCACAAAAGTATTTTCTCCTTTCCCTAGAGGAGAAATATCACTTCATTCATTCTTAAATGGAAAAAAATAAAAGGATTTGATTCCTGATCTAAGATTAATCCATTATGAAAAGGTTTTATGATCTCAGAAATTAGAAAAGAGAAGTCAGCGTTTGTTAAAATATTCTTTTCATAAAAATTCTACATAATTAATATGTTTAAGAATTTACTGGTAAATAGTTTATCATTTGGAAATAGTATTATATTATTTATATTATATATATACACATACAGAGAGAGAGATACCAATAAAGAAGCCTCTTGATTGTTTCAAACTGGTTAATGACTTGAATGAATTGAGACAAATTATGCCTTAAAAAATGTTCTCACCTAACTTGAAATTTGCGAACGTAGAATTGATTATTACTTTATTTACCCTCTCTATTTAACTGACTGGATAATTCTCGATCACAGATACTTCTGCATTATGATTTCTTTCCACTTAAAATAAATGTTCGATGTTATTTACTAGCTGCTTTTCTCACAACAACCAATTCAATGATTAAACGAATAGAGGAAGTTTCGCGAATATCACCATTTAAACTTAAGAAAAATCGAGGTAACGATTACAAATCAGATCTTTTTCTATAAATCCTTACTTCCTTACTTACAGCTTCTAAAATTCCCAATTATCTAATATTTAAATAATTTCAAATTCGCTCATGTAAAACTCTTATCAATTGGACATATAACGCCCTAATAAGTGTAATAAAATGGTGATAATGTATAGTTAACGTTTATTAACCAGACTCATCGATAATTATACTTAATAACCGGATAAATAACACATGTATTATATGATATTTTCCAATTAACGACATAATTCAAACGTATCAATCAACTTCTAAATTATTTTAGAATCTGATTTAAAAAATAAATTGGGACACATAAAAGCTAATGAACAAAAAACTAATTTCCCTCTACAAATTCTTCATTCTTGAGGATTTAACTCTTTATATCTAGACATTACGTAAAAAGTATCCTTTAAATAGTGTCAATATCTTCATATGACTAATCTATAATATGACTTTTTCAGTTACTATTAAGCACAAACGTTCACAGAGCATAGTTGCACTTGCAAGCAACAAATACAAGCTAAACACACAAATAAAGCAATTTTTAATTATAAATTAAGCTGTTTAAATTAATTTAAGGTTTTTTTTTATTTCCCCCTTCCTGATTTTATTCTGCACTCAAACTTACCCAATGTGATACAATAAAACTAAAAAATAGTAAATTGATTTTGAAATCAAGGGTTAGTTACAATACTACCTTCTTCGCAGGCTTTTTGCTTATTCTGTAAAGAATACTAATCTAGTATGTTTTTCTCATTAAATACATTTTATATATATGAAAAGAATTTATATATGAAATATATACAACTAATTTTAAAAAAATTTGAATCTTATTTAAATAGAAAACTTGCCAAAGTTCTTTATTGCATTAATCGAAGCAAAAATACCAATTTTAACCCACTATAATCTATTAAACTAATGAACTTTTGAAGAATGGCTAGAACAATTGCTAATTTGGCATTAGCAACCGATAGAGAAAGTGTGTCTATCCCATATATTTTTATCCTTCGTTTGTTCTCTCATATACGTAAATAGTTATACTAGCTATATGCTAATTTAAAATTAGAAAAATTAACGGAATTCCAACTGTATAAGAACTAGGATTGAAAATGAGGTCTTTAAAGTTTTTCCAAGTTCAGAGATTTTCTGAACTTGGATAAAATTCTTTCTTTCAGCACAGAATATCCCCAAACTTAGAATCTCTAGGATTCCCTGTCGGTTGAAAGGGTATATGTGGAATATTTATTAAGGAAAAAAAAAAAAAATTAGTTTACATATACGGAGCACGGAAAAAGTAACTATATACAATGTTATGATTGTAAAGGGGGCAATCGTTGGGAAGTATGAGTAAATGAAATCTATTGAAGTTAATGATTCTGGAGAAGAACTGGGTCCAGATGCAAGATGAAAATTTATAGAGGGCTTGTGTATGGGGAAATCATTTCCTCGTTCTCTTGTAGGAACTGCACAAGACTTCTAATTTTGACCTTAGACATCTTGTTTCCCATAACGTTGGACCACCAGATGCTTTCTGAGTCGTAGGTGAATTTTTTTTTGGGATGGAAAGATGTAGTGAGAGGGCAGCTAGTGGCGTAGAGAAGGATATCTCCTACTTCACCGCATCCACATTGATCCGATCCTTTGATACTGAATCGCTTCAAATAGGAAGGGAAAGGGCCATGGCCAGTCACAAATATAATTTCAAGCCTGCTCCAAGACGATGGGTTAAAGGAGACTTTGGAGATGATTTGATGGATGTTTCAGACAGTTGAGCCATTACCACGATGGTAAGAAAAAATGGGACAAACTCAATTTATTTAGAGTACTCTTAAGACGGCTTCTGGTAGCTGGGATGAGGACGGGTTAAAGCTACTTTCCCAAAACAAAGCTGGAAACCCGATTTTCTCAAATATTTCCATGCGCCTAACTTCGCCGAAGAGAACGGAAGAATTAATGACTGCTAGCGATTATCTAGGTTGGTTGATCTTTGTAACTATTTTTCTAATACACTTAGGAAAAACTGATAAATGATTTTTGAAAGAAAAAAAAAGGGGGAGGGGACGGAAATTGTTGTTTTCAGTGTAATCCGCTAAATAAGAAAAATCGCAATGAAACCCTTTTACGCATATTAAGACCATTATGCTATTGTCCAAAATTGGCATTAAACACCATGATCTAAATTCACTTACAGCTACTATTTAATATCTATTTAGCCAATAAGACAAAAATGAAAAGTTACAGTATCCCGAAGAGATATGAACAGATGATGTATGTTTTCAATAGTAATTCAATATTACGGGAAAACAATATGGCTTTAATGTCAAATAATTAGGCAGAATTATGATAAACGATAAACTATGCCCATACTAAATTATTTTTTGCGATTCAAAGTAGGCAATATTTTCAGCGATCCTCCATTAAACTTGAAATCCAAGGAAGCGTATTTGAAAATATCCGATTATACGCTCATTCATATCACACATAAAAGAGAAATTAATGGTAATTTATGATTGCTGAATATAAACAAATGAATTATAATACGAATGAAAAAATACATTCCTTGATTATCCAATCAATTTCATTCGAATGCGATAGAAAAATAATGTAAAACAGAATTTTAATAATATTCTAGAAAATGTTGATTGCGATCCAAATAGCTAGAAAACTAAGATTTATAAGTAAAAAAAAGTTTTTTAATAATTTTATTTGATCATATATAATTCGCTTTCCCCGCCCCATTCTTATTTTAGAACGTTTGTCCGTAAAATTTCCTTCTAACAACCAATCTCCTTAAATACTTACAGCATCAAAATATACAGGAAAAAAAAAAAGGCTCTTAAGACACAATCTGAAAGAATTTAATACCACCAGTAATCGGATTATACGCACAATTTTCCTACCAAACAATTATTTTTAGGCAAGAAAAAAAAAAAAAAGCCACAACAGATGCAGCTTGCCATTTCCATGATCAACTCTTGTACACCTTCCACTTATCCCTAGTCCTTTTATTCCATTCTAAAGATATGCCTCATTCCATCAGAAGCAGACACAGTAATGGTCCTGAAGGTCAATGTCAAAATAGACTCAAGCTCAAAAAATATCTCGAAGTTTTTTTATATATATTTTTTCATTTTGTTATTTGTCTTCTGACAGTCGCCTGGAACCGAGCCAATTCCCGAAGCACGAGGGGGGGGGAATCATTTTCTTTTTCTTCTGGAGGCTGGAAAGAGAATAATCAAGCCTGCAGCCCACTTTTCTCAGACACATTCATTCAATATTCACAGACCTGAGCTCCAAGGATTCGGTCGCACCTCCAGAAAAAAAAATTATATATTCGTTGGCCGCCCGATCTGCTCAAGCAGATTTTTAGTCCAATTTGGCGCATCATGTCGGGAAAAATCGGAGGTGGAAAAATATTTGGCAAAAGAACAGTGGAATAAATTCCAAAGTTTTACTATTTAATTGTTTTAAAAACTCTGACGGCGGTTTCGAACTTGACACGCTGCCAGCAGTTGGAAACCCGTCAAGGAAAACAAAACAATACTTCTGAACAATTTTTAACTTAATTATTTGATCAACAGTTACAAAGTTTCGTAACATCATTTATCATGAACAATTGCTTTAACTAATTACAAGGAAACGAAAAGAAATAGCGGCTTTCATTCAACAGCGTGAAGACACAACTATATGTTGCAATCATTCGAGTTGAAACAATGAAGCCAGTAGTAAGATGCAAAATAAGCTCAATCTTTTAACCATTATCTTTCAGTTATAAACACTTAAGAAAATTGTTTGGATAGGTATTTTAACAAAAACTTTCGAACAACTTTCAAATTTTATGTAATATTAGTTTTCCTGTATTGGTCAGAGTCAACATTTCTTCATCGAACTAACATATTTTTTTCTATAATCATAGTCTTCAGATGATGTTCCTGTATAGCTTTGAGGTTTTTCAAACTTTTTTTTTTTTAAATAGTAATTTGTCGCATTCGAAAAAGAAATTTTCCAAAACGCCTGAATATCCCAATTTTCGTTTTTAAAAAAGTTGGCACCGATTCGTCTAGCAGCTGAGGGCTTATGGTGACCAGACGCGAATTTATTAACAAATGGAGGAATATTTGAATTTCTGTAAAATGAACTAAGAAATTTGATCATTGAAATACGTTAGAAATTATTGTATGCTTTAGAAGAACGAATTCGAGAAAGAAGACAAGTAGAATTAGAAGCTCTTTTGCTGTATTTGCAAAATCCATAAAGCATTTCTAGTTCAACGATGAAATCTAGTATACTTTCTTTAGTTTCAAAAATCGAAATTAAGTTATCTAGAAAGATATTGTCAAGGATATTTTCAGATACTTATACTTCGGATATATTTTCAGATACCTATTCTGATGAAGAATGAACCAAAAAAACTACTCAGAGTAATGTTTTTCTAAAAGAAGCCATGAAAAAAATCAATTCAAAAGTTTCTTGAAGACCTTAATGAAAAACTTACAAATCCAGATACTGACAGCTGACTCTTCGTTATTTGAGGCAAAGAATAAAAGAAAAAGAAAATTAGATTTGTTATTTGGTACCAAGTAAACTATAAAAATCAAGCTCAGTAGCTAGTGAATGAGTATTTTATATTTCAGCCAATATTGTGTCTAAAATAATAACAAGACTTAGCCACCGTTACTCGACATTTTATGTTTTTTAAAATCCCGCTTTCTTAGAAGAAATCGAAAACAATATAAATACTATTCAAAATCTGTATTATATTTATATATTGCTATTATTTGACACAATAAAAATATTTTCCTATTTTTTCCGAATTTAACCGACTTAAATCGGTTTTTTGGAATTATGGAATCCGAAAACCGGTTTTTGTATGAACCCTTGTTTAAATTTAGGTCTTGATCGGCATACTTATGTATCCTTTTAGGCATATTAAGACCATTGAGCTATTGTCCTAAACCTCATTAAACATGATCTTAATTCACTTACCGTCAAAAAACTAAATTTTTACTTCAATCTTAATTCATGTTTTTATATTATATGATATATATATAATTAAAAAGATTTTCGAATTTCTTCTACGCTGAATGGATTCCGCAGAATTTTATCCAAAATTTTATAAAAAACGAATTTTTATTTTATCGTATCCAAAGTATTGTAAAGGTCAAAAAATTAGAACTCGAAATTTTGACGAACCTCCACGTTGCAGACATTGCTGACTTCGAAAAAGATGTCTCAAAACCGCTTTGAGCTAGGCAGTACATGGTCTTGACACAAATTTGAAAGATTTTTTAATCAAATTATGGGTAAAATATCTTCAGAGGAAATCTGTCCGTTCGGTTGTTAGTAAACAATATGATTAACACGAAACGAAAAGAGCTAGATGAATAAAATTTCGTGCACAGAAACCAAAATCTGAGTTAAATCCAAGAAAGGATTTAGCATCTGGCCCAGACTTTCAGAAATATGAAAACAGGAAAGCTCAAAAACCCAATGTCTTAAAATATATGAAATTGGTGCAAAATTTTTGTTATATAACTTTTTTTAAGTCACTCAGGTCATATCAAGGGGAAAAAAATTTTATTACATAATTACAATTAATATAAATTTGTATATACAGCTATTCTGCTAAATATCTTATATTAGAGAATTCATCTCCGATATAAAACTAAAATTCATTTATCAAAAAATTGATTTCCGCAGGAACTGGGACTCGCATTTTTCAACTTCACTTGAAAAATAGTGAAATTCTCGCATTTTACCGATTGAGCTACTGCCTGTTGATTTCAATTTTGATTACAAACTGCTAAAACTCTAATTAAAAAATTAAAAACATTATGAATTAATATTAAAAAAAACTGTATAAACATCAAATGCCATCCACACCAAGTTCAAGGAAAGTGTGAACAAATAGTAGGAATTGAAACAAATGCACATAAAACGCCAATTGGATCTTGACGTACGATTAACCAGCATGCCAGGGATTAATCGGCAATAACACTCTCGAAGTATCTTATAAATTCAGTAAAAACGATAAATTGGGGCCAAAGAGTAATATTTCGCAATGATTATACATTAATGCAACGAAGTTTTGAACTCACTCTCACTGGTTGAATAATAAGATTCACAATTAAAGGCGTGCCCTCCCCATTACTTCCTCGTACACTTTTACAAAATAGTCATTGAATAGAGGAAAGAAACCGTGAATGCATTTTAGAATATTAACTCTTTCCGTTGACCTATTTGGCTCAAAATGTGATACAGGTTTTGAATTTTGGAGTGAAAACCGTACATCAAATTCCATTGGCCTATTTTCTTTTACATCAAATATTTTGAAATATCCACAAACGCGGTAAAAAAAGACCGTTTACAATTAAGTATATGAATCACTTTTATAATTACCCCTTTTTGTCTTCGTTCCTTATTATGCAAGAAAATTCCGACGTCTTTGCCGTTCATACTAAAAATACAATGAGTAATTTTCATAAACTGCTTAACTACGAATACTTCAAATTATGAAAGTTTTTTTAAACCACACTTACGTTAAAAAAAATTCTGCTAATGAATAAACTGCCATAAAACTTATATGGATAAATACGAAAAAGTTAAAGAAAATCTCGCTTGGTGTATTAAAAGGACTGGAAAAATGACAGGCTAGATACAATTCCCAGTAAATATAACATTCAATATGCTTTTACATGATCTTTTCATGACAATTTTAATCAAAGTTCGTGAAAATTACAAATTAAAATTAGAAGTCCGGACATTTGTTTTCAATTTCTGCAATTTCAAAACTAGAATTAGGTACTCAGGACGGATGATAATTAAGCATGAAATGGATCGAATTACTAAATTAGCAACTAAGAAGACCTTCACCTGCTTCAATACCATTAGTATTATACACTGAAGTGACAAAAGTCATGGGATGACTGTTACTATCGTGTCGGTCCTCCTTTTGCCCGGCGAAGTGCAACAACTCGACGTGTCATGGAGTCCACAAGTCGTTGGAAGTCCTCTGCAGGAATATTGAGCCATGCTGTCTGTATAGACGTCCATAATTGTGAAAGTGTGGATGGTGCAGGACTTTGGGCACGAACGGACCTTTCGATGATGTCCCATAAATGCTCGATGGGATTCATATCGGGCGATATAGGTGGTCAGATCATGCGCTGGAATTGTCCGGAATGTTCTTCAAACCAATCGCAAACAGTTCTGGCCCGGTGACATGGCGCATTGTCATCCATAAAAATCCCATCGTTGTGTGGGTACGTGAAGTCCATGAATGGCTGCAAGTGATCTGCAAGCAGCTGAACATAACCATTTCCAGTCAATGATCGGTTCAGTTGCACCAGAGGACCGAGTCCATGCCATGTAAAAACAGCCCACACCATTATGCAGCCACCACCAGCTTGAACAGTGCCTTGCTGACAGTTTGGGTCCATGGCTTCGTGGGGTTTGCGCCACACTCGAACTCTACCATCAGCTCGTAACAACTGAAATCGTGACTCATCTGACCACGCCACGGTTCTCCACTGGTCTAGGGACCAGTCGATATGCTCACGAGCACAAGAGAGTCGCTGCAGGAGATGTCGTGCTGTCAGTAAAGGCACTCGAGTCGGTCTTATGCAGTCATAGCCCAAGGAAGACAAATTTCGCCGCACAGTCTTATCGGACACGTCCCTCGTATGTCCCACATTGATTCCTGCAGTTATTTGACGAAGTGTTGCGTGTCTATTAACATTGACCATTCTACACAGACGTCGACGGTCTCGGTCGTTAAGTGCAGGTGGTTGCCCACTGCGCTGTCCATGATGGGATGTGATGCCTGAAATTTCATACTCTCGGCACACTCTTGATACTGTGGATCTCGGAATATTGAATTCACTAACGATATCCGAAATGGAATGACCCATGCGTCTAGCTCCAACTAACATTCCACGTTCAAAGTCTGTTAATTCTCGTCGTGCCGCCATAAATCACGAAAAACCTGTTCACATGAATAACTTGAACACAAATGAAAGCTCTGGAAAACGAACTGCGCATTTATACTTTTTCGCTGCGATACTACTGCCATCTGTATATCTGCATATTGCTATCCCATGACTTTTGTCACTTCAGTGTATATAGAATCAGAGTTATTGCAAGCATAAATTTTTACTTATTACTATTATAACTATAACCTACCAATAATGCCTAATTAACTAGAGGATGAGAAAAAACATAAGGTATTTATGATATAGAATCATCTTTACTAATTAATTACAAGAGAAATCCTTGGTTTGGAAGACTATAGATCATTGATGGCGAACCAATGGCATGCGTGCCACTGACGACACGCTAAACAATATTTTGGGCACGCTGCCGATCAAAACAGTTTGCATGTGACTTCATTTGATAAACTAAACTTGCCCCTATTCGATTGGTTTGAAATCGGAGAATTTGAGTCATCTGGCCGTGGTTCAAAATTACGAGGTCCGTCCCAAAATAGCCCAAGTGTTGCTTTACAACGAGATGTTAACATAACTAAACTAAACGAAGGATTTGAAATGCAACGGATTGATTTCCACTGTAGCACAAAATGGATTTAAAAGTTTATTGAAAAAGGAAAAAGTTTAAATTGATTAAAACAGAAAAAGTAATAAACAACATAAGTAAAAATGCCAGTAACGAAATTTTGGAAACACGGAATTATACATTTAATAGATTGAAGAAGCTGGCTCATGCCATTTAAACTATATTTTCATCTACCTATGCATTTGAATAATTATTTCCAAAGATGAATAACATTAAAGACTCGCTTAGAAACCGTTTGGCAGATGACTCCCAGTCAGCATGTGTTTTGCTAAAAGTATCATCTTACAATCCCAATACAAGCTATTTGTCATCGAATCTGCAACAACAGAAGTCCCGCTAATGTTACTTTCATTTGAATTACATGTATTACTGAAATATTTACTGCTATACAGAGCAAAGTGTATTTTTGTAGTATATGTAGCACACACACATGAGTTTTGAGCAGTTAGAATTTAGTTTTATTATCTTTTCAATAATCATAAGTCAAAATGTTTTGACGGTATGTCTATACCTCATTAGACATTTTTCTTTAGAAAGAAAAAAAAAATTTTACGTTGATCCATAGAAATTTGCCAATCCTGCAATAAGAAAGAAAATTAAGATAAACTAAGAAAGAAAGTTAAAATTCCAGTGGGACTTGGGCATTTTTCGCTCAAGAAACTTTTTGATAAAACCTTAACGTACCACAATATATTGCCACATACACTGCAGACGCAATTTTCTTTTAAAGATTGCAGGTTTCTACACAAGATGTACTGAGTATGACAGTACTGTGCCAAGAACTCATTGATTATGAGTCACTCCTGCCGATCATTCTCTGAATCTTGATTCTTCGGCAACGACAAGACGAATCCATTCAGGATCAGAAGAAATCCACGCCTACCGTGCAGGGCCATGCCATTGTGCAAGTGCACACGACTCGATTTCAAAACGGGATTCGGCGGCAGAAACTATTCAATGGAAAACGGAATCCGTTTCTTTCCGTGGCTATTAATCAAGAGGATGTTTTCCGTCCGAAGAGACAGCTGCCGCGAAGAACAGACGCGAGGTGTCACAACTCGCGGCTCATTAAAACCGCGCCGTCACCCGCCGGGACCGCAACTGCGTGACACACCGTTTTTCTTCCCTTTTAGCGGAAACCGGCATAAGGGAGGGTGACACGTGTTTGTACGAAACTAAATAATTCGAAAAATGCTTTGAATGCAAGTTGCCTTGAAATGCTAGAAACAATCAAGAATACATTTCATACGTATCTTCTAATAATAAAGATGAATGTATGTGTGATCGTGTGCTGACTTTTCACAGGCCAAATCGTTAGACCTGGAAATATCAAAAATGGCCCATATGCACCATAAAGGGTGAGAATGTGCATTTTTTGGAATTTTAATAACAGTTGAATGAGTTAAAATTAAGTCAGACTTGGCCTCCTCAAATTTATTCTCCAAATGCATTCAAATTTTTAAAAAAGTGCCTTTTTAAAAACATGACTTTTTTTGGCGTTGAATTGTTTTTAGATTTAATTTTCAAAAGATATATATTTCCTATGTTTATTTCTAATATAAGTGTAGAGATTTCTTGCACAACTGAAATAACTACAAGAACATGCTTTAAGTACATAAGAAAAAGGGTTTATCATTATGTTGACAAAGGTTGAAATTAGAAGTTGAATCACATCACAAACTAAACCTAGAAAGCTATAATTTCCAGCAAGTTTCTTTGAAATGAAATAAACATGAAAAACGTTATTCCTTACAAAAAGTGTATAAGTTATCGACTACTTTTTAAAATAATTATATCATTACTTCAATGATATACTTGTAAGTTTCACATATATGCAGGAAAACCTCTGCTCCCAATCGGGATTGAATTTTTAAACAAACCATTCGTATTAAGCATATGTACCTAATATAATAATGAAATAAATATCTTATGAAGTTTGAATCAATAAATGCTCAAATGAAAGACAAATCTCTTATTTATACTATTGGATTTCTAAATAGTATTTAATTTAAAAAAAGTATTTTTAAGGCAGACTGTGTACAGCCGACCACCCCGCCTATTCTTAGGACACTAATATCAACAACAAGGTATAAAATTAAATGCGCCAAATTAAAAGAAAATATGCCAATCAGAGCCTGAATTCTCCCCAACAGACTCGCCTAAAATAATGAAATGCTGATTATTTGAAAATAATGAGGCCCACAGTTTCAAAATTATGTCAATTCTGGTCACAAAATATTTTACCTGTTTTGATTCATAAGAATGAAGAACTATAAAATTTAGACGTCATAATTTTTTCAGATGTACATCAATTGATTGCGACACAATTGGAAACTCAATTTTATGATAAATCAGATAAATTATTACTAACTAGAGCTGAAAAATTACATTCTTTTATTTCTTGATCTTATTCATATCAATGGAATATAAAAGACAATATTACTAATAGAATATAGAATAGACAAATAGATATAAATAGAATAGAATAAATATATGTAAGTAGAATATAGAATAGACAAAAACCAAAAGAATATAGAAGACAACATCGCTTGTCATATATAATTTATATAAAAATGTTACAATAAATTTAACAGCACCAAAAGACATACTGCATGCAACTAAAAAGGAATATAATAATATTTGCAAACATCATTCAAATATTCTGAATTGAAATGCCTCACATTCAGTCTCAAATATCAAATTCTGGAGACGCATTATTAGGGATTTAAAACGTGACGATCGTTCCCATAATGTGCAAATCCAAGTTTTAAAAAGTGCGGAGCAAAGTATTTTTCTATAATTACTCGTGATTTGACAGATTTTCTCCCCCTCCTCGATTGTTTTTCGACGTCAGCGGTGTTCCATTTCAAAACGGGCTACACGTGAGGCAAATAAATGTCAGTAGCTTTCCTGTACAGATGTTTCTGTTTTCTTTCGAATGGAAGCTGCAAGGGATGACGGGTAAGATCAATCTTCCCGACTTGGAACAGCAGAATCTACTCACTTAATACAAACATTCAGATTTTGTGAGTACTGCAGTTCAGATTTGGCATTTACTCGATCCCCCCCTCCCAAATTATGCAGAACAAAATTTTTCAATTGTATTCAAATTTTTAAAAAAATTACCTTTTTAAAGACATTACTCTTTCAGATGTTGGATTCTTTTTATATTTAATTTTCAAAAGACAAAAAACACATTTCCTGTGCGTATATCTAACATAAGTATATATATTTCTTACACAATTAAAATAAAAACAACACTACAAGAACATGCTTTATAAATATAAGAAAAAAGTTCTTATCAAAGTTTAATCTTTATGTTGACAAAGGTTGAAATTAAAAGGCTAAGTTCAAAAGCAGAGCAAAATTCCTCAATCTATATTAATCCTTTCAATACCAGTTTTTCTTTTCCAGAATTAAAATAATTTGGGGAACTAACGAGTTTAAGTATAAATGGCTGAACTCTGATAAAATAAAAACTAATTATAGGTGCAATTTTTGAAGTGGGTCACATGTGTCCCAGTGGTCTTTTAAATGGGACATGTGTCCCATATAAAATACAGCGAAAAGTCAAGTATCTAGTTTTTATAATATTTTAAAACATTTTTATTGCAAGAAATATACCAATTACATAATCCAACGCAATTCACATTTCTACGCACGATATATTGCAAAAAAGTTTGCACCTTCACTCATGGCACATACAGTTTTCGTTCGGGTTTCTTTATTACTACTTCATTACTAAGATGCAGTTAAAAATTACACTAAGATATAATGATAATCACAGAAATATCATTTGGACATGCATTTCATTAAATTCTTCACTTCTTATCACTTTGGATATTTTGAAAATATCAGCGGAATATATGATCCAGTTAGGTCAAAGGGTTAAAAAGTATGATAAAAACAACTGGATTTCCTTTTCAAAAAAATAAACACAAAATAATACAACTGAATAACTAAAAAACACAAATTTTTAAAAAATCTGATTCTGACACAATTTTAACCATTTGCACACCAATGGTGTCTTTCATTCATATTCCTGATGGCGCATCGTGTTGACGTTTTATTTATTTTTCAATTTCGATAGTTTAAGATGCTTTCAGAATGGTAAAAAGATGTGTATCAATTACATAACTCTAATCTTCTCTTTCTGATAGGCTATCCTATATGCCATCCTATAATGCATCCCAGAATAGCCGATCTATATTGATTAATCAGCGGGTGTGATTTTACCGAAAAGTTTGTATACTTTCTAATTATCATTTTATATATTAATAATATACAATTGTTTGTGTGTGTATGTGTGTGTGTGTGTGTGTGTGATTAATCGCTAAAAAGTGGTTAGTACACAAGCAAAGGAACATCAAATATTAGTTTTGAGGCTTTTTTTATCGATTAATTGAAACAAAAATTTGATACAAAGCTAAAATTGTATTCACAATATTACATAGCAAATTACATACATGTAAATCATTGAGTCATAGCGCTTACATATTTGAGAAAGTATGAATCGATACACAATCCAACCATCTAAGTGGATTTGGATCCAAATTTGAACATATCTACACCTTAGATGTTAAATATGTGCACTAATTTTTATCCATTTACCCTCTTCACTTTGTAATGGGTTAGTACGTTTTTAAACGGTTTTATCAGGATTTTTGAACACTATTTATAATGAAAAAGGAGACAAAAATTTAGCAGTAAAATTTTTAAATGATTAATTCGTAGGGTAATCATCATCTACTTCTATAACTGCTCCAATAACCGAACGGTGGTTGAAGGGTCCCCATTGAAATTGTCGGCCAGCATTTGAGTTGTCAAGCTTTCATCCTCTCCCACGGTTGTTTAAAAAGTCTGATCATCGAAATCGTCGCCCTTCATCTTGCTTATCTTCCAAGTTTGTGTCGCTAGGTTTAAAACGGGCAAACCATTCTCTGCATCGACTTTCGCTGATAGTGCTCTCACCGAAAAGGCCGTTGAGATAGCAGAATGACTGCAATGATCTCCATCCTTCCACAACATAGTATGACGAATACGAGTATGGTTATTGACACGTTTCTTTATAAACTAAACGCAGAAGAACATTCTCATTCGTAAATTTATAAAATATTATAAATTTTTTATCAAAATATAGCATGCCTGATAATTATGCACCAACTTAATGAAATAGTTGCCGAAATCACGAATACGCAGTAATTTGCACGAGTCAGGATGGGTTTTTCCTCTTAAAAAAGCAAATAAAACTGATAGAACTAGAGGCTCATTAATAATCACATTAATTAGTACACGGATCGAAAATCGGAGTTAAACGAGAAGGTATTCCAATTTTCCTAAACATAGTTTCATTCATAATTAAAACGCATCGAAATAGATATCTTCCTAATTCGATAAACGTGTGTATGCGTCAAAACGCTCGGATCAATTTTTATTAAAATATAGCACGTCAAAGAAACGCCAGATAATTGAATCAACATTATTATTGGGTTGGTGCATAAACTCGAACAGACAGATTTCCCCATAATTGATTTCAAAGAAATTTGGCAGAAAATATACTTAATGTTTTTAGATTAGAGACCAAATGCTAAATTTATATCGCCCAATTTAGTGCTTTTGAGCTATCTGGGGAGGTCTGAAAAATGGAGATTTTTCAAAATGTCGAATTTAAATTTTCTTGATCATTACAATACTTTCCCCCCTTTTGCATGCCTCACCAACTTAAAAAAAAAACAACCCTAGTTTTAAAAAGAAATATTACTAAAATATCTATTCCAATCTGCTTTACGTTGTAAGGACGAGAAGTTTTCTTGTGGTAATTTCATTCTCTCACAAGTACAGAAAACTGATTTGGTCAATTTCAGCTTTCTCAGTCAGGAAGAAGGGCAAAGGCTTGAAGCAAACACGGTTCGATACGGAAGAGATGGAAACAATGACAGCATCCCGAAACTATTGAAATCGATTGCAGCGGATCTAATAAAAGGGCCATCGATTGCGGGACAGCTGCTTTTCCTCGTCCTAATGATATCCGATGGCCTTCACACGCAACAGACCTTCCTGCCGCATTCAGACGTTGCCATCATTACAAAAAGAAATAGTGCACTGAAATTCAAGTTTCATACACACTCAAAAACTTTTTTCTTTACGGTAAAGATTTGCCTGAAAGTAAATAGACGAACTCGAGACAACCGTTTCTCTCAGCCAAACGTAAAAAAATACGATTCTCCTTCCTAGAGTATAATTCGAGAAAAGCCGATTTCGATAAATGACTCGGTAATATCTTTATTTCTTGAAACTAGTTCTTATTCATGAAGATGTTTTCATTCAACTTTCGGTCGTCATTCTCATCGTTTTCTCATTTACTGCGATATATGCTTCTCCATACACGACCCAGTTTCGTGCGGAATACCGACAGAAGAATGCTTGAATTTAACCCACTTATGCCTAAGGTTAGGAAATTGGAATTTTTGCATAAAATTTCTAAATGTTAGGTAAAAAATATGTATATAATAAACATTGATTTTATGTCAGGGGTGCTCCAAAAATGGAACAATAGGCATAAATGGGTTAAGAACGTGAAATCATGTACTCTTCAAATTTGAGAATCTGATTTTTAAAATTTTTAATCATGACAGAACATGATTCTGCTTTCATAAGGAGTAATTAAAGTTTTATAATTGAAAGTAACATATCATTGAAGCTCGAAATCGCGAAGGGAATGAATAAAGCAATAAAATAGCAATATTCATCAAAATCTTTTAAATCGCATATAAATTTTTACCTGCTTTTATCAGTATTGCTTTATTATTACGTATGCATCTTTGACAGTTGATGCGCTTTTAAAAGATTGCGATAGAACTATGACATAACTTATTTTCATAGAATGTAATTTTTTTCGAAGGAAATTAAATAATTTTTTTAATACGTTCAAAAATACTTCACCCGCGTTTAATATCAGTTTTGATAAAATTATTTTATCAAAACTGAAATATCATTCTTAAGTGGGAAATATTGAAGGATTGGAGCCCGATGAAAAATTCATCCATTTTGAAACTACTGTTTTATGATCTCGGAAATTAGAAAATAGCAGTTTGTGTTTGTAAAAATAACGTTTTCATAAAAATTCTATATGGATTATATTTTTAAGAATTCATCATAAATAGTCTATCATTTGGAAATAGCATTATATATATATATATATATATATATATATATTTATATATTTTAAATGTGCGTGAGTATTATACAGAGAGAAAGAGGGGATAGAGACCGATAGATGTCTCGTGATTCCTTCAAACCGGTTTAAACTGGTGAATGACTTAGATTAATTAAAACTAATAATGTCCTCACATAATAACTTGAAATTTGCGATCGTAGATTTCCTTTTAATTATTCGGAATTATTCTCTCTTCCCTCCCTCTCTCATAAGCTTTAAATGTTTCAAATACATAAAGTATCTCAAATCATGAGATTTCCTAAAAATTTACTGTAATAATAATAATTTAATTTAACACAGAGTTCCATTAGAAAGAAAACCTCTCTATCCCGAAAAAATACTAAATCCGATTTATTTCTGTTATCTTTCCATCCCTTCAATCTTTCAGAGTTTTTTTTTCGGGGGGAGTATGATAATATTGATATTTTAACTCTATATACAAAGTAGCAGAAATAATATATATAACTAACTTTCATTAAAAAAATTATTACTACTTAAAATACCTATAAGTAATATTTTTACTATAATTCATTCCACAAAGACAGGATCAAACTAGGGGAAATTTCAAAATTTTTCAATTCGATCCGTTGCAGCATGGAATAAGCGAAATCGCCATCCCAGACGAGCGTGAATCAATAATCGGCGTGCTTCTCGGATGCGCTGACGTGATCCATCTGCACACCCCTCTCCGATATATTTCGCGTAGCATTCTCCGAAGTGAAATGAATACAAGACGAATTTCTTCACGCCTCATAGGAAAAGCCAACATTCTAGAAGTCGATGTCTCCTCAGCGAATAGAGAACCCCATGTGACCTAGTTTGAGAATTCCGAAGAAAATTCATCTGTTTTGGACTCGGATCGAAGTCACCTCGGTTGAATCCATAAAAACACAAATCAGACAGCGATGATTTTCTATTTCCACTATTAGTTCACTTTCTCCTTATATATATTTATTTATATATCTTTCCAAAGTTTCAATCGTTAATTAAATACTTGTTATTCATCCACTCCAGTTCAAATACATTTTTTTTTAACTTGTGATGGTGACACTTGATGTTAATTAATAAATATTTGAAAAAGAAACTGTATAAATCAATTTTTTTCAATAATTTCTATTTGGTCACCAAAGTTTCCAAATCCTTCGGCAGGTCGCCATATGGTCACCAAACTCTGAGATTACCGATCATAAATAATATAAGATAGATATAAATATTAAAAAATAAGTAGGAATTGGAATAAAATTTTTTATATTACTTATATTTTTATATTTTATAGTTAATTTATAATTAGTACAATAATTTCTTTTTATTTCATATAGGAGGAAGTAAACAGACACCAGTAATTTGAAACAGTTCGAACTCTTCCAAAGTTTTACTCCTAAACGGCATATTTGTCAGGAAAAATCCAATAAATTCTACATTTCATTTAAAATTTAAATGCAGTATAAATAAAATATTGGATGAAAAAATAAATGTCTCAATTTTTTAATGGTCAAAATTCTTAATTTCCATTTTTAGATAATAAAAATGGCTAATATTAAAGATGTCTTATTTGATATTGATTTTAAAATATCTTTCTTCCGAAGTCTACCAACAAACTTCAATTAAAAATGGAATTTCTAAGAAAAAAAAATTCTATGCACAATATGTTTACTTGGTTTACTTGATATGTTTACTTTCCGACCCTTTTAAACAAACAAACAAAAAATCGCATCTCTAATGAACATAGAGTATAATTAATAAAACATTAATTAATATACAAGTGAAAACAACTTAATTAAATTTATTTAAAATGCTTTAGTTGAAAATGAAGTATTTTCGGGAATATTTTTTTGCTTACCAATACAAAGAGATCCCGAAGAATATACCACTGTCTTCGACACATTCAAATTTCAGTTGACTTCCCCTCCAATACACACATACAAAATGCTACCAACAAAGGTTTAAAGCTTCTTCAAGGCTGAAGCTCGTTTTCCATTTTGTGGAGGTACAGTTTAATTGGCTAATTCTTCGGCTTTGGGCGTTTCAGAAACTTAATGGCACAGGATAAAGATCCTCTTTTCTTCTTAACTAAAACTATCATTTTGAATTCAAAACAACAAAACCGTTCAGGTAATGAGTTAGCTGTATTTGCTGAAACCCGAATTAAGCATAGAAGACTCAATTCCGTCGTTGTATGAATGCTTTGTTCCTCTTGCTAAACCAAAGGAACAATTTCCAGTTAACTCGGGGCAATTGTTATTTAATAAATCAAAATGCAACTAAATGCTAACAGCTGAATATAGCAAAACTGCTACAGGAAAGAGGGGAAACCCCAAGGAGCGATAAAGAGTTAAGGTCTCAAAATAAGATAAATGATTGCAAATTTGGGAATATTCTATAACATCTTCGAGTACTACTTAGTTTTATGCATTAGTAAAACTTTCTGAGAGATGTAGGGATATATTAGATAATTCAGCATTATTACATAATTCTATTGAAATGGAACCTCTAGGTTGAGGTGGCAAACTTTTATGGATTCAACGTTCCATTTTTTTCTAAAGGAATATTTAATGAAGTATAGACGTGTCAAAAAATTTTCACTTGAAATTATTAAAAATATAATAAAAATAAACACTGACAACTCAAAACTCTTTATTTACTACGAAAAAATACATTTTGTACTGTATAGTTGTGGATGTTTTAGTTATACGTGTAATTCAAATGAAAGTACATTAGCGTGACTTCTGCTGTTGCAAATTAGAAGATAAATGGCTTATAGTAGGATAGTAAGATGTTACTTTCAGCAGAATGCACACTGAATTGGAGTCATCTGCCAAACCGTTTCTAAGCGAGTATTTAATGTTATTCATCTCCGAAATTAATGACTATCAGAATCAGATAGATGAAAATATGGTTAAAATGGCAAGAGCTAACTTCTTCTGGAATAGAATTTCATGCTTCCAAAATTTCGTTCCTGGTATTTTCACATGTTATGCTTGTTAATCTTTCTATTTCAATCCATCCCAACTTTTTCCTCGTTTGAATAAATTTTTAAAATCCATATTGAATTAGACGGGAAATCAATCAGTAGCATTTCAAATTATTCCCTTTCAGTTTATCAAATAAAGTCACAAGCAAATCGTTTTTCATCGGTAGCGCGCCCAAAATATTTTGTTGCGGGCCAATGGGTCGCCATCCTTGATCTAGATCAATCTGGAACCTTCGAAATTTTTGTTAACATTCAGAAACATCCCTGCAGCATAGATCTTAAAAATTTAACAATATAAATGGAGACGCGAGATATAAGCTCTTCAATTTCAATGGAAAATTGCATGAATTAACACATCTTAAGCGAATTTTCTCTTGCCGATCTATGACCACATAGCGGGCAATTTTTTTGCAAAATTAATTCTGCACAGACTGGCTAGAGCTTTAGAAGTAATCTGGTAGCTCTTATAAAAGAATTTTTAAGCTTCCCTCATTTTTATAACAATATGCTTAAAACGAGTTTTACCGTTTCTAGCTTAAATCCCTTAAAGACCCCCTTTTTTTTTTCTAGTCATAATATAGTAAATTTTTTTCAAATTTAAGGTTATCATAAAGCGATTCATTCAGCTAATCAGATAAATTTAATTTGGTTAATTAATAATTGTGTATTAAATTAAGTCACACTATTTTTTCAGAACTTATGCCAACTTGGCATAACTTCAAACAAAGATTGCTAGATTTGGTGGTAAGCATACTTTGCCAAAGAGTTAAAATAAGTTTGACAGATGCAAAAAACAGTTTCTTGAAGCCAGTTTGTTTTTCAATGTTCTGAAACCATTCAGACCATGGTATTAATTTTTAAGTTTCGACCCATAATGATGAAAAGAAACTCTTCCAAATACGAAATGGATGAACATTGCAAGCGGTTGGATTTGAGAATCCTGAAGAATCTATCAGAAGAAATTTGCAACCCTGAGGATATAAAAAGCTAAAGTATTTCTTGAGAAGCGAACATTAAGAGTAAAACATTTGAGAAAATTATAACAGTTCGGATGCAACGTAACAGGTATCGTTCCGATCCTATTTGCATCAGACAACTATTAAACTCCTCGTTTTCCTTACATGCTCAAGTGGCCTACCTCGCTCGTTCCGGACAGAAGGAAACGCTTGTTTACCGAAACCAGTAGGTAGAGAACGGGTGGCACGCGATAAGGATGAAAAGCGTTCGACATGCGAGCAAACATTCTTATCGGGGTAGAAGAGAAAAGAGTGCCGCCTCCACAGAATTGAAGAGACCCACAAACAAGCGATAACAGAAAACCTGGAAATACACCTTCGGCAAAGGATCTTATGTAATCCGTTGGATAAATTTAGATATATCTTAATGCATAACGATAACAGATAAAAAAGAAATCAGAAGTGTATTCTAATTAAGAGATTGAATTAAAATTTGATTTTCTCTCAACAAAATAGATTATTCTTTACACGATACATCTTAATGATTGTGAAATTATAAAAGCAGTTAGTAATCCACTGATTAGTTCCTCTACAGCGTTACATTATCAGCTAAGATACGTTTTGTAGAAAAACTCTTGTTCACAGATGTCTTGCGTAAGTAACAGGAAGTGAAGTTCTATATTTACAAAATGCGTAGAATAAACTTGGAGGAATAAATTATTCAATTTTGCACTGCATCCCGATGCAATTATATACATCCCGATTCACTGTATCCGATACAATCCCGAATATTATTAACTACATCCCGATGCAATTTTAAATAATAAATTCGACAACACATATCTAAATTTATGCGCTTGAATCAATTTTTGGTAACTTTCTGAAGTATGTTAATAAAAAGTATTGTAATCTTTACAATGTAATCCGTTACAAAGAAATATTCGATGACCAATTTTATAAAAAAATGTTCTTCTTTCATTGAGTCTTAAATATATTTCAAGACTCAAAACTTAATTTAAAAATGGACGGAGTAATGCATCATTAGAATTATAAATATGCATCAAACTCTGGACCCAAATCATCTACGAATCGGCACTTGAATCGAATCTTATTACTACGAATACATGAAAAATATACTTTAAAACGCAATGTACTAAGAAATACGAAAAGCGTGATATTGCGTAGATCCGCTAAAAAAGTCTGAAGCTTCTGTCGAACGCAATAAATAAGTCGATCATTCGAAAATTACCAATTATTTGTTTTTGGAATAGAAAAATAAGGAGAAAAAAGCTTGCATATATTATATAACAAAACAAAAAAAAAGTCAAATTTCCAAGTTTAAAAAATAATTACTAAATACTATATATTTAGATAGTTCTAGTAATATTTATTTCTAAAACAACCTAAAATAGTCGTAGCAATACAAATACAAATTATAATTGAGACAAATTTTACAAAATTCTTCGATTTCAGATAAAAATACTGAAAATATTCGGAATAAAAAATACTATTGTTATTATAATTTATGAACAGAATTTTTTTTTTTTCATGTCAGTTTAAGGTTCGGCCAAAAGACGGAAGTTTCAAATTTCAGTTAAGTTAATTAAGTTAACTCCTTATATTTAATTTAATTCTTATTTAAAAAGCATAAGGCACATCCATGTCAAATCATTCATTTGAATTTGACACATACTTCTGAAAACTGAGCTTAGAGATGCCGAAAAACATACAGAACAGCACTCAGGGAGCAATCCAGAGAGAGTGACATCTGCCAGATTAAATGAACATAAAAGAGGGGGAAGGGGAAGAGAAAGAACGAAAGCTAATGGAAATAAAAGGGGCGCCGTTTCTCCATTCCAGATTAGATTACGGGAGAAACTCGAGACTTTTTCAGGGCAGAGGGAACAGAGAACACACTGAGGTAAAAATCGTATGGTGTGTAAAAGTTCCACCCTGACACTCCCTCAGCCCACTAGGTCCATTTCAGATCTTACCCGACCCTTAAAAAGGAAAATTGCCATTATTCTTGTATTGTGTCTTATTTTATTCGAAAACACGTTGTTTTTGTTTTTCTTCAAAGACAACGAATTCCCTCCATTAAATTTCGGAAATATAAAAAACAGTGCAGAAGAAATGATCAAGACAACACATTCATGACAACATTAATGACATTAAAAGGGGAGGAAAAAGTTATAATTTATTGATATTCCTTAAAATAATAAGAAGCACTCATAGATAGCATTTGAGATTTCAATCAATAAATTGAATCAAAGCACTGCCTAAAAATAATTTCCAAAGGTTGTTCTTTGTGTGTAATGTTTCAGATAATGAATTAAAAAGAATTGTAAGAATTAAAAATTTATAACATTCCTAGTCCATAATAAAGTAATACCCATTAAATAGTCATGAGCTAGGTAGGATGATATTTAGTACATAGTTTTTACACCAAATTTGTATGTTATCAGAATTTGAGTATGATCGGTTCAGAGGATGTCTTGTCTGTCTAGTTGTTCGAATATCAGTTAACAAGAGGACTACAAAATGATCGTATCTAGATGGAACAAAATCCGGCAAACAGATTTAACATTTATTATGTAGACACATACCGAATTATGTGCTAAATCTAATAAGTTAACCGTGCGTCGATCTGTCCTTTCAGACCCATAACACGATGACTCAAAAACGCAATGACTTAAATGCATCAAATTTTGTCTGTTTTGTGACAACAAATGCAGCTCTGAGTTATGTTTTTGTTTCAATCGATTAGGAGAAACGCAGAACTAAAACAGAAATTAGACTTTCGGAAAATATCATCCGCATACCCTGGACTAATCGGGGGGTTAGTTTACTTTAGTCATATTAACGTCCCGTTTCAAAGCAGCACTAGGCAACAGTGGGATGGACCTCGACATTTTGAACAGTAGTCAGATGACGAGAACGACACCTGAGCTGGCACCTCCCCTCTTCACACCACACCACGCCAGTGGAAGGACATTTGGCCCGGACGTTTAACATGCACCAGACCCGCGTATACGACGGTTCTTCGATAGAATCGGGTATAGAACATGAAACCCCCCAGTTCCGAAGCAGAGACCTTACCACCAGGCTACCGTGGACACGGTCTAATCGGGGTTTAAAACCACCAAGTATCACAGGTTAGATTCCTTAAAAATTCTAAATTCATACCAACGATCATTATTATTATTATTATTATTTCGCAACTATTATACGCCAATAGCATGGCAAATTGCTCCCTGAGATGAAATATTTATTAGGGAGAATACAAGAAAATTTTGAAAAGACCACACTCAATGATTTTTAAAAACATCCTTTGTTTAGTAAGAAAGAGGCAGATAGCAACCGCTGTCAGTTACCAGCTAACAGATAAATTTCGATAGAGGCAGAAATACAAATAATCTTGAAACAGATAAGTCATATTTGCATTGTGAAAGGCGCACGCTTCCGCAATACCGCAAAACAGACTGACGTAGAAACTCGTGGCTCTGCATCACGATGCTTCACCTCACCGCAATTGTAACCGCAAGGGATTGTCTTAAATCCTCCGCACCAAGAGGACGGTTTGAAGCGATTGAAGTTGAGCTATTTAATTCCTTCCGGAAATGTGCCAATAAAAGGTGATGTAACGCCAATCACAAGTAAGCACTGCTGAGGGTCGCTATGTTCAAGGCGATAGGGAAAAGAAAAGCGCCCAGAATTCTGATTTTATAAATTTATTAAAATCAATTATGTATTACTAATCATTTTTTTTTTCAAAGATAAATGTATTAAAATCATCCCGAGTTTAGTACTACCGGTTTTTTTCCCCAAGTTCTACCAGTTTTATTTTCATCGTAATCAAATTAAGAAGACAAGACTATACTGCTTATGCTTCCTGTATTTAAGTTAGGTATTACATAATTTAAATTAAAATGTGAATAAATTCTATTCTTTAAATTTCTTTTTTTCCTAATAAATTCTGAAAGCGTACAGTGCAGTATATAAACATATAGAAACTACCAGTACAGAGCTTCCTATTTTATTTTGACAGGTTACAGGCAACAGACGCTCACAAAGACGACATTCATCAGAAGACATTCATAATTTAGAAGAAAAAAATTAATTATCAGTCTGCAATTCTTAATCGACTGCAATTCTGAAGTAATGCATTATTTACTCAGCGATTTTTAAATTGGTTCGATTGCTGAAAATGTTCTGACCTTTAAAGATGATTCAGACTGCAATGCACAATTTTTCTAATGCACAAGTCAGAACAGTAGAATCATGATGTAGCAACGTAATTCCAACAAGAATTTATATATTCAAAAAGTTGACTAAATACCTTTTCACATAATCAATTAGGAATATTTTCGAATTGTCACAGGTATATTAATAAAGCTAGGGGTCCATTTGGAATATAAATAGCAGTTGAAGTTGTAACTGAATCATTTTTCCAGCCACCTAGCGGCCACTCGATAAAACTTCAGTCTGTGCTCTGGAGTCATTGATGAAGTATGATGTTTGCCCCCGAGTATTGTGTTTTTTTCTAAATGTTTGTATTAATTGTTTTCCTGTTATTGTTTTTCGTGTGTTGTGTCCTTTAATGTTTCATTAAAAAGATTTAAATCATTTCAGCTTCTTTCCATAAGAGTTTTGTTCCTCCCAAGCAGGAATAGTTTTTGGCGCCTAACGGTTACTAGTTTTGTTTACAGTTACTCTTACTTATCTGCACAATTTATATCAATAAATCCCTTTTAAATATACGGAATGGTTCTAAATGATCTTAAAAGAATTTTCTCTTGCTTTCCTTTCACTGTCAGCATAATTTTACATGGAGTTCTTTCATATATGAATGTTTTCTCTTTTCCAGTTTTTTTTAAGTTTGTGTTATTATAATAAAAATTTCTTAAGGGTATTTTCATGAACTAATTTTTTCTCCTCAAGTCCTGAAACCTTCATGTTAGAACTGTGATGGAAGAACGTCAAAGAAATATTCAAAATTTTCTTATATTTCACCCAACTGACAACTTCTCAGTAGGTTGAAGAAACTTCATATTATTTCAATACTTTACCCAATAATTATTTAGAACCATACACAGATCTCGCAGGTCACGAATCCAGCTGATGATTCAAATCTCCCCAATACATGAACATGATACACAAAAAATACACTTAATTCACTCTTGCGAAACCTCAAATGTAGCACAAGTCTTCAAATAGATTAAGGCGCAAAATTGAAGGCGAAACAACCATTAAGCCGTGACTCGTCAAAAAGATCCCACATGAGGTAGTTTCAAATCAATGGTACTTGCGTTCAGTTGCTCAGCTGGGAAAGAAAGAGAGCACAACATCCTTATTTTTGATTCCACACAATATTCGATAATATTCTTTGTACCAATGGATAATGGTCCACTGCGTTATGAATGGAATACTGGGAACTCACACATGTGTTGCAAGCCATAAAACTATCGATTAATGGTTCTTTGATAGACGGTTGTTGATTGATAAAAACAAGTTCTGGGGAAATATTCAATATCTTAAACATCATATCCATAAACGTGAGATTTAAAGAAATCTGATTTTTATATTAAAATTTCAGATAGTTCATTCGCTGTGATTAATTAGAAACAAACTGTAGTAAAATTAACTAGATAATGTATGAAAAAAATCGTGATTTTTTCATATAAAAACTATATTAATGTTGAAACAAAACATTTTCCATAAGCAAGTAAATCATTAAGTTTCTATCAATGATGATATCAAAAATCTTGAATATGTCCTAATTTTTACGTTTTCATTTATCTCTCTATTACAGTTATTCCAATATAAGTATCTGTTATAAAAACTATTTTATTAAACTCTAGATTAAATTATTTTTCAAAATGGTGTATTATTTTATGGTAATAAAATCGCTATTATAAGCCATCAAATCTTAAAAAATGCGTTTTTTCTTAACGGTTTCTACAATTTCTGCTTATATCACCCCCTTCTTCCTCAATGATGTTGTGGTTTCTGATCCCAGGTGGTATAGCGGTGCTATACCACCTCCACGAAAGTAAAGATCTCCAAATGTCCAAAAACGACAGCGGATCCCTTAAAATCTCTAAAATATTAAATTTTACACATTTAAGAACATGATTAGGGGGAGGCTTGATCTGTCTTGCACCAAGGACATTCAGCAAAGATTCTCCGTCCGTGTTAGAAGGGGAGGGATCCGGTGTGCCCTCTCAAAAAACGAGAGAGAGCCGTTTGCTGTTTTCTAGAAATTCCATCGGGACTCTTATCAAAGTACCGAGGGTGAGCAGGTGGAACTTTCCAAAGAGAACTCGACCCCATCTTTTTGACAGAGAACATTTCGAAATGAGTGTTGCATCACCACTGAAATTCGTTGGAGATCATTTTTACAAATAACAAATTTATAGTAAAATTATTTCTAATACCATTCATGAATTTAGTATCTCTTAACTACTTCCCCTTCTCGTGTTCAAATGCAATTTCTATAATTACCGAAACGCCTAAGATATTCTCGGATAAAAACTTTATACATGTAATGATTTAAAATTTGGAAAGTAGATTAAAGTTCAAAGACATGGAAGAAGACTTTTCATTTTAAAATTCATTTTATTCCATCTTTAGAGATATGCATGCATTTTTTGCAAGCAGCGCGGCTAAGCAGGAGTGACGGAAAAAGGCAGTAAATTTTCCCTCGTGTTATATAGCCTATTTTGATAGGCAAAATCTTATTTACAGTGCAAATATGTTAAGATTCTCATGGGGATTTCTGAACATGTGTCTTTCAAAGCAGGGGATACACAGGGATCTTTTTATAAAATTATTTCTTTAGGTCAGCAATTTTTATCAATCACTCTCACCGTATGAATCCCTGACTAAATATTTTTACAAAGCATTTCCTGAATAAATTAAGTAGATAACATGGAAACGGATCAGGAAATAAAAGATTGTTTCAGAATGACTTTGATAAGAGCTAAATTGAGCTAAAACTCAAGAAATTAATTTGGATTTAAATTAAGTGTTAAAATATCATTACATACATATTTTGTATACATAATTTATTACTTTTAAGTTTAAATCTTTTTCGTTCAATCCTCGTACCAGGCATCGATCAGCGACCTCAAGAGGATACAAACGAACGGAATGATCTTTAATTCTTGAATTAATGCTGTCTTCTTGAAGCACGGAGTGCAACAAAAGGGCACGCATAAAGTACATGGGAGACTGATTGAATAAAAGAGGGAACATCCATCAAACACCGGTTATAACCAGTATCGAACAGAAGTAAATCAAACATCAGCGGTAAACGAACGTAACTCGATCTCAAAGGAGCTTCTATTTCTGAGTCAATTGTTACGTTCACTTATAAATTCAATTGATCAGTTTGAAGGAAAGAAAGGATAGACGTCCCAGTGAAAATACATTTTCCCACACCTAAAACGTATGCACAGTTCAGTAGTAATTCGGCTTGACAGATTGATATGAGGAAGCACAATGGTCAGGAACAGCATAATATGGAATAGTTATGAAATGAATTCAACACTAACGGCTTCCGAAATTCCCACGTCAAACTGTCGCGGAAACAGTTTGTAAATGAGAGATTTAATATCCACTAGTTACGGAATCCATTCAAACATCTGTGCTTTTATGCTATATTTATGCGCAAGTTCAAATTTTGGAAGCAATTTGTAAATTGGGCATTAATTATTTTTATTTATTCCAAAGCATTTGGTCACTGCGCTGTGTCGTCGCTTCAACACGTAAATATTCATTATGCATGTACACACTGGTTTTTTTCTAAATTTAAACTTTGAATACATTTTTTTCATTTTTCACAATAGGTCTAAATATATATTACAATAAATGTTTAAACTCCGTTTAGTGAGAAAAACCATATTACACTCTTAAATAATATTTAAAGAGCTATTTAGTATATATTTTAAACATATCTTAAATTCTAAATTACACAAACACACCATTCCAGTTGAAAATGATGCCTAATATGAGTGTTGTCTGCCTCCATCGAGTTATGTTATATATATTTTATTTATTTATTTACTTAACCATTTTTTTTTATCAACGATGAATAGAAAAAGCGAGATTATTTCTGTCATTTTAATTCGATATTTTCTAGTGAGTTCCGAAAAATCTAAGAGAAAAAATTTTATATTCATAAAGAAGGATTAATAAATAAATCCGAATAATAATTGATTTCACAAATGAAAAACGGGACAAAGATGATCAAGGCTTCGTTAAAAAGTTCACTATTATCCTTTTTCGGTCGTAATATATTTTTTTATCACTTTCGTCCTGATTTTTTTTTACTTGATGTGCGTCAAAAAGATATACAATAAACTATATAAATGAGAGATTAAATGAAATATCGAGTATTGAAACTAATTTTTGAGAATTACTTTTGCTCTCAAAATATAACAAAAATCGATAAGCAAAATGATCTTTTGTCACTTCCCCATTTAGAATTGTGCAAAGAATTCCAAATCATACTGAGTAGGAGAAAGTTGCCAAATAGAAGATGGTTGTAATGCGGAGGCTATAAAATATATTTCACAAGACTATTGTAGTAAATCAATACTCGGGATCAAGTAAATAACTGCATAAGTAATATTCAATTAGAAAAGACAAAAGATTGTTCAGCATTACTATACTCAGAGCATCAGAATAACATGAACGTAGAACATTTTAAATGATGACGGAAATTAATCGTCGGTTGTAGCAAGTAAGCCTTGTATAACATATGTGATGTACAAATAAAAATGGCATTTAGAAATCCGCTTCGTAAGCATTAAAATATACTAACCACCAGTCAAAAAAAGTAATAAATAATAATAATAATTTTAATACAATTTCTACTTATTTTCTTATATTATTTATCAAATTATTTATGATCGGGTTTGTGTCGAGTCAGTAATCTTCTAGATTATCTTTTAAAACTTTATTATTCAAGACTTTAGGGTAAGCAATATTATATATTTCCGTCTTCAGCAGAAACAAATAATTTTCTTGACTCGTAAGCATCCAACATACAATTTTTTTATGAGAAAAACATTATATTTTTTAAAGTTTAATTGACACATTTGAAGTGTGTCTTCTTGCGTAGATCTTACGTCTTATGAATGGTCATTGGGAATGTAAGTCGAATGGGGAACTGCAATCGTTTTTAATCAAAAGCAATGTTGGGGGAATAATTTGTCAATCTGGGGGGAATAACTTGGTGACTATTTGTCTATGTGACTACGGATTTGTCGATCAAATAGAAATTATTGGAAAATTTTAATTAATACTAGAAAAAAACTATACTTGCATCCAGTGTAATCCACTAAAAGTTTTTAAAAATGTATCTGAACTTGAATGGACTAATAGAAAGTATTTTATTAACGACTAAAAATTTGAAATTTATTATATATTATATTATATATATATATATTCAGGGATAGAGAGTGAACTATTCGTAGGAATTGCAAAAAAGTACATATCATGGTAGTAAGAGGTAGTTTCAGTGAAATTACATCCGTCTTGTATTTTTGCCAAAAGTTTAAAATTTATGACTCCATAGACTTTCAAAAGAGGTGAGATTGCAAGAGCCCGATTGCTGGAGCAAGTGCGAATGAAACATCCAAGCTTTTCGGCGTTTTTGAAGTCATGGCAGCGAACACACATTAGGACAAAACAGTGGAAGAAGGGGAAACTGAGTGAAGGCGACCGACGGGTAATGAACCGGATTTTAATGTCGAAAAAGGAAACAATGGCGGCCAAAGAGACCGCACAGCTCAATCAGCATCTGGATTCTCCAGTAATAACCACAGGTGGGAAACGTCTTTTATAAACAGAGCATTTACAGCAGACCAGTAATTCCCAACTGGCATTAACAACTTAAAATAGATCATACAAACGTTGTCTACTATAGTTCCATATGCACAAACCATGCCATTTGATAAGCAAAAGAGAATTATATAGTTAGACATATTATTTCTTAGAATTTACCTCAACAACACCTGCTAAAGAGTACTATCCAAGACTCCACATTGGTCACACTCGCTTATCGCACATATATCTTATTAGATGATCGAGCTCCTTTTTGCTCAAGTTGCCAAGTTATTTTAACAGTTCTTCATATTTTGAATGAATGTCCTGATTTTAAAATTTACCTTTTACAATGTTTTTAATTGCTCATTACTGCACATGCGAACATTGTTACGGGGAAATCCTCACAGAAATATTTTTAAGTTTTTAAAAGCAAGTGGCTTTTACCACTTCATATAGACTTATATTTATTACTGCCGAACACATCAAGACATTGCTCTACAGTTTCATCTTTGCACTTTATGGATCTTTGGTTCTGTTATATACTTTTTGAACTTTTTATACAATTTTAGCTTTCTAGTTTGACTATATGTATGGTGCAGTATAGCCGTTTTTGGCTCTTGTGGCATTAAACAATCCAATCCAATCTTCTCCTTCCAACAGTCAACACAGTGGCGGATTTGTCATAGTATGGGAAGCCGATCCTTGATTTTCTGCTGGCGCAAACCTAACTCTGAAAGGAAACATCTCTGGAGAAAAATACAGAGAAGTTTTAACTGGCCAGGTTCTATCCTATGTTGCAAAATTTATTTCCTGAAGGATGTAGAATTTTCAATGATGATACTAACCCTATTCATGTAGATGGAATTATTTAATCGCAGTTTGATAAAAACGAGAATGCAGTGAACTATCTACTTACACCCGAGTAATCCCCCGACCTCAATATAATCGAACCATTAAGATCCATTTTAGAGTGTTCAATCAAGAATCGATATGAATCAACGGCATCTCTTTTAGAATGACCCATGAAAAATGGTACAACATTCTTCTAACTACAAATTTGCATTAATGTGATTCAATTTCCAGACGAATTCAAGCTATGTAACATACCAAAGATGGCCCTACGCATTATTAATACAGATTATTGTATTCGTTTGTGGCATTTCCATTATTTTGATTTTATTACATTTGCGGTAATCAGTTTCAAGTTTCTTTCATCAGTATTTAGTAGCTTTGCAGACAAAAAGGAGTACAGATTTCAATAGAAAACTAGAAAATCAGCATATTATTCTGCTTCCTCAGGTCAAAAGGCACCTACATATACTTGGAACGAAATATTTTAATCTAGACTAAAAAATATGTAAACATTTTGAATATTTCTTTTACCAACGATATTAGCTATATAGATATCTAAAAATCGGTTCCTCGGTTTTTCAAAAGAAATGCCTCTGAGCCTATCGCAATTGGGCCGCTGAAGAATGAAAATATTTATGGTACACTCAAATTAAAGATAGACTTCAAAATTATAATTATGTAAACCGTAGATTGAAATTCAGGATGCCGGAAGAATGTAATATTTTCCAGGTGGTTAACATAATTTTGTAAGAAATAAACAATTTTTACTAAAGACAATTATCGGTAAAATGTATTGCATTTCTTTTTCTGTCAGTCTAATGAGTACACTAATAAACATTCTTTAACAAAGGCATTTCATTTATCAGTTTGTAACATTGACTTTTCCTATTTCAATACGGAATTCCAATATCCGAACCAACTGGGGTTCTAATGTAGTTGCTCAGGAAATTTTAAAGCCTCCTTCAGTTTTACACGAAAGGGCTCTCGACACGTCAGTGCTAAAAGAAAATCAACTTCTTGGGAGAGAGCGAGAAATTCTTCGAGACAGGAGAAAGGATCGATGGTTGAAAGTCAAAGTTCACGGGAGAGCTCCATCTCCCGTATTGCATCGTTCCAGAAACAAATTCGGTCAATGGCTCTGTTCTCATCAAGAATAAAACCCAGATTAATCTCATTGACATAATAAACATTTTTAGAATGAAGTATTGTACTTTATTTTAGAAGTGTGAGGCGAAAGTCATTACTTACAGAATGCAATTTCCAGCTGGACCAACAGCTAATAAATTTAGCATGCATTTATTTCGTGGGCAATAGAAGCATCTAAAGGAAGATTTCTAAAAATTGTAGCAACATGCATTAAAAGTAAGTAAAAAGTCAAATCAAAATTTTACTGCTCTTTTATATCAAAGCATTACAATACAAAAATATAGCCTTTCAGGGATATCAGTATTATTCCCGATAATTATTTTTCTTTAATACATTCTTCAAACAAAATATTTTTCTTATTGTTTAATTCGATCATATCGTTCACACGCTTGTTTATATTCAAGATATCATAATAATTTTAAAACTTTCCCTGCTTTCAGGAAAAGGTTCCCAAATCGAAATCTACATTTTTGCTTTTATTAGTATGCCGGTATTTTTAATGTAAATTGAACATTTCAATCAAGCCAAACAGATAGGATAAACGATTCACACCTAAAGAATAATGCAATGATGTTTTAAATTAAAAATTCATTTTCTAGTTTAACCATTTGCTGGACAGTAATAAGTACAATTTTTTTAGGACTTTTCCAAATCACGTCCTTTTTAGCCAAAATATTTATTCAGGGGATAGGATCTTTATACTTTCAAAACAAATCACTTCTGAAATATTAAAATATTGAATAACACATCAAGTATAGAAAATTTTATTTGCGATTTATTCTTTTATTTTTATGCATAAATCCAACTAACCGTATGTAAACACATTGATATGCTGTGTATAAACTAAACAGTGCTAATTTTGTAATAATAATAATAATAAAATTGTGCAGGATATTAGAAAGGGGACAGGACATCTCTCAACAGCCCCTGCAAATGAAACACCGAGATCACTCAACAGATGCAGGACATGGAAAAGAAAACGCCTGATCTTGGAAGTAATTTAAATTAAAATTATAATGTGTGTGAAGAGAAGTGATAATAATAATGGAAAAGTAAAAAACGAAAACGTAATTTTTAAAAATAATTTCGAGAGATACTACAGCGCAACGACCCTATTGGTTGAGATACCCTTGTGGTAAGTTGGTGTTGGCTCGGAACAGAACTCGGAGCCATATTGATTAAAAGCCTCGTAACATAGCCACTAGGCAAAAGCAATTGCACGTGCCTCATAGATATTATCTGACTTACGAACTTACCTCCACATCTTTATCAGTATATTCATACAGGAAGGGACGCGATTTGTGTTCTTAACGCAATAACTGAACTATTCAACGAATGAAAATAATTAGTAGGCGATTTTTGTGGCCAAAGTGTTGAGACATGTAAGGAAATTTGCATCCATTCGGTCAAAATTCATATTCGGTGTTCTTCATAACACCGGTATTCATCGGTGTCCAACGAAACAGTAAGCGTAGTTTATTGTGCTTTTACCAGCGAAAATTCGGGAGTAGTGCATGTCCGCTTGCAGATTATATCAGGAACTGCAAGAATACGATCGGCTTTCACTTCAATTTTGAGATAAATTCACGGGTATTCATGAGAGAGCCAAAAACAGACTATCAAGGAGGACAGAAAAATGAATGATATTATTATGAACCTGTAATTTTGCTTCCCAGCACGAAGAGTCATCACAATGAAGACTGATTTACAATCACCTGTATTGGATGTTATCGGGTGTCGCATCAGTGATCTCAGAGCTTGGCGACCATTTGGATAATGCTCAAAATATGCTCAATGGATAATGCTCAAAACATCGAGAATTTTCACGATCCGTCCATTAGGAATCGAGATTCACCTTGATTGGCCGAGAAACTTCTAAAAAACAGACGAACAAAGTTTATTCGACGATACTGACGATTTATAACTTAGTGGAGGATGTCAAAGAATGGATTGCCTCCAAGATCCATGATTTCTTTGCCCGTTGAATCGACCGCTTTCCAAGCAAATGGGAAGTAGTTGTTGAAGCGGATGTTGACTAAGTTCAGGATTAACCATTTAAAAATGTTTTACTGTTGATTTTTTTGTCTCCTTTTTCATAATAAATAGTGTTCAAGAACGTCTGATAATATTGTTTAAAAACGCCTGATAATTATGGACTAACCCAATACAAAGCAAAGAGAGCTAGACGGATAAAATTCCATACATATATTTAACAAATCGAACAGACACCTACCGAATTTTTTGTCAAATTCAGCAATTGATCGTCTATTGATCTGCATTTTCAAAAACTTGAAAGTATATTAACTCAAAAAAGGAATAATTGAAATATATCTCAAATTTGGTATTTTATGACTACAATTATCGATCTGTGTCAAATTTTGGTTTCGTTCGTTTGAGATAAACGCAAATTCGATTTTTTAACACTTATAATCACATACCGAAAATTCACAGCCAAAAAAAGGAAAAAGAAAAAAAAAAATGCCGAGGATCACAAGATATATTAAGTGAAAATGCACGTCAAATATTGAAATTTCACAACTTTTGTACGCCAATGTAACGAAAAGCGTTCTCTGGGATAACACCTTTATCAGAATATATCCAAGAAACTATTGGGGAGACTACTTCCGCTGGTTTAAGTGGTTAATACGTATTTTTTTAAACCTACAAATAAGACACGTTGCTAATTCGAATATGCGATTGGATTAAAGCAAATATAAAAACATTAAAATTAGCAAAATCAGACTTAAAAGTTCTCTTCTGATCGATACAGATTTATTAAGGCTATAACTTGAGGCCAATTGAAGAGTTTGCTGCAAAAAGGAGGTAACTCCAATTACTCAAGTTTGCAGAAAACCCGCGGTGGTATAAGGAGCTACACCTCTATATTGCAACAAACTAATGAGAAACAGTTCCATTGCTTGAGTACACACGAGAACTAACGATTGCATTATATCTTTCTGACACCAAACGAACTAGTTTTTATTTTACAACATGATAGTGCACGTAACTCCAAATTCCCTTAATTGGAGCTGCATCCTTTATGCAGCAAACTCTTTAACTGATTTCTTGACACTCAGAAACCATAAATATCAGGATGTATGTATGTATGTATGTATGTAATATCAAATATATCTCCCCTTGATAGACGACTGCCCAAAATAGAACTTGATACGATTATGTTGATTAAATTTACATCTATTTAAAACCTATACAAAGACTACAATAGACGCTGCGTTATCTGATGATATATGAAGATGTTATCTAATACAGCGCTCCATTTTCACATAATTTTTAACTAAATAAAATGAAACATGCTGCAAGAGTACGCATGCAGCAAAGTTACTGACCTTCAGCGCAGTGAACTAACTATCCATAGGCCAAGGTACTTAAAGCATTTGCCTATTACTTCCATGAATCACTCGTGCATCGAACTCTTGCAAACTTACATACTAAAACTATTTGCATAAAGTGTTCTTATACTTGTCAAAATCCGTGAAATTTCTCATGGTCTTTTAAATAAATCAATACGATAATACATTGAGAAAACAAAAGGTGCCATTTAATATCATGCAAAAAAAGAAATTTGGCGACATCAGTTACGGATATTTATCATAAATGTCAACACTCCTCAAATGTAATTCCATTTATAAACACAAAATACTTAGTATATACAAAATAGAGACGATTTACTTGTAGTAAAACGAGCTGTGGATTAGTATTAATAACTAGCCATTACCACTGTACGCTTTCGAGTATTCTTTTTCTAACAAGGGGGAGGTGGAGGGAACGAAGATAAAAACTGTTGGAACAACGATGCTCTCTGTGTGTTTTCAAACATGTCCACTGAATAGCCTTCTGTCCATTCTATTGTTACTCCCTCGCGTGTTTCTTTTCTTTTGTTTCCACAAAACGACATAACTTATCTCCACCCCACCCCCTCCTCCTTCTCATCTCTTTGCATTCAGGCTCCGAGGAGTTAAACTACCGAAAGAATTGGAAATATGGAAAAAGGAATTATTTCTCAGCCAAGGCAAAAGAGGCGATTATGACATTTCAAGCCAGAGAATTAATATTTTCGAAACGGATCAGGTCCATAAAGAAATAGACCTTCAAAAGAGAAAATTTAGAGAATTACTCATCATCATAAATTTGAACCTCCTTGTAAATTTGTTTCCTAGTATTTGTTCCCGCTCTAATATCACATTAGAGTTTGTTGATTACCGGACTTTCGTTCCTCATTAAAAGAATACGAATGAAATATTCGGAAAGACAATGAGGAAATCATACAAGCTTACTTAAAAAAAAATCAAGCCGATTTCTAAGCATAACAATTCTAAACAATGATATCACGATGCTTAAAATGAATTCATTCCTAGAATCTGTATCAACATTTCATTTGTCAGTAATTTTAACCAAAACTTAATTAAACCTTAGGTACAAGGTATAAATTTAAGCTAGTTATGCTTATCGGAAACACTACACCGCTTATTCATGTACGCAAACCAATTTTTATCTGAATGAATGTATGCAAGTTTGGAAATAAAAGACATTATCAAACTTTACATAGTAAGAGTGTGGAATTTCGGATGACCTGGTTTAATTTTCTAAATAGCCTCACACACACAAAAAAAAAATAACCATTACTTCCTTCCTTTCAAATTCCCGGTAATTTACTACTTAGTTTTGGTAATCTCATATAAAAATTCTCAACCTTCAATACATTGTTTTATTCCAACTGACTCTAGGTTAGGTAGCAGCATTCCCTAAAAAAATTCTATTTTTTAGTCTTGAACAGAAAAGATTGCAAGCTTCAGTTAAAACCAAAAATACTAACGATCTATTTCTGAAGTTCTATAATATAGACTTTTCAATAAATCTGCTGACAATAATCAAAAGACTACAAGCAAGCATATTTTTATCGCTTATAATTTTTCGACATTTATAAACACAATAATTGATAACTTAATTTTTGTGCTCTTTGTAATTACATTCACAACTCAAACAACTAGTAAGCAGGTTGAGAAAATTAACAAATAGTAGTGAATTCCCAAAATATTCCCTTTATTTTTCCATCATTAACACTACAAAAATATCTTACAAAAGTACTCTGTACTAAAAACTGCATAGTTCACAAATTTTATGAAAAGTTAATTCAATTTATTATTCTGTAGCTATTTTTCTGCTTTCAAATTATCAATCGAATAAAAAGAATTCATTATAGATAAATCAATTAATAGTAGACAAAAATTAAAATCACATTAACTGGCATAGAAAGTACTGACAATTTGTTTTCCAATATCGAAGTTTTCTAATTCGATTTAACCACGAATTAAAAAAAAAATTCCAGAATCATAGGCAATACATTGGCTTTTTGACAGAATTTAAAAAATATTTGCCTTGAGAGTAAATTTTTTTTTAATTCCAAGGTCCTTTCAATTATAGTTAAAGTGAATTGAAAAAAAGAACCGATAGTTCGAACTCTCAAATACTATGTCTTCTGAAATTAAAAGCTGACAGTTTCAATGTGAATACACTGTAACTGCATAATATTAAGCATTTGCAATCCTTGCAAAATTATTCATTCCTTAGTATACAGTCCATAGCAGATATACTAACAATATAACACTAAAGGTTAAGAAACAAAAACCCATTCTTTAACTAGGTATCAATTTATGATGGACAGTAATTTCCAGGTCTACTAGTTCCTAGAGATAATTGCAGAATGATAATAATCTATCATTCCCTCAGGTGAAATAAAAAGAAAGAGGAGCATTCATATTCTCTACAGAATTTCATCTGCATTTTCCCGTCCCGGATTAGGATGAGAAAATCTGGGATTAGAAGGTTTTTCTGGCCACTGGCATCCCCGGCATGCACGCTTCATTCGCCGGTCAGAGATGCAGCCACTTCTAATAATTTTGGCCCCACCGATAGAGAGGAGGCAATCCGTAGTGTGAAGTATCACTTCCGCCAACCACCAAGACACAGTGGCACATAAATCACCCTGTCTCGTGACTCGCAGCTGCAAAAAAACACAGTAAAGGTACTGGCGCTGCGAGGTTGGCGATTTAGAGGCAGAAATGCTTTTCAGGAGATATCTGTCTCAAAAATCGTGGTAACAGGCTAAATAGGAAAGTAATTCGACTAAGAAAAACCCGAACAATGGCCATGTTGCCGAATAATAAAGGTGTATTCTTCTGAGTTAGATTTTTTCTTGTACATGAATTATAATTGTGTCACTAACCATCTTCCTACCATTCTTGGATCTTTTTCTGAAATCTCATTGCCAAAATAATACAACCGGAGGCACGATTTATAGATATAAGTAGATCAGAACATTTCTCGCGCACAAAGATAGTTTAACAGTCAGAATAAGGAAACATGCATCAATCGTTGTAGGATTCGATTTTAGTCAATTCTCTGATCTACTCTGTTTTGTGGCAAGTTAAGATTACAGCGACAAAACTTCTTAATTTCAAATCGTTTTCAAAATACGAGCACTAAAATATTCGATCGCCAAAAAGAAAGTCCACTTGTGCTAAAGGACTCTTTAGTCTAAATAGTCATATTACTCAATAAACGTTTTCTATATTAAAAAAAAAATAAGCTGTTAAAAAGTTTTTTTTTTTTTATCAAAGAAGACATCAATGAGCATATAATTTCGAAATATTTTTTGTGTTTAAATAATTTTTTTAATTATTATTCGATTTTGATTTTCATATTTTTAACCTTTTCCTATTTTAATTCAATTAAAGATGAAGCAAATTATAAAACTAGATAGAAACGGACAGAAAAATTATTATGATTGTAACGAGTCTTGAAAACCAATCCATAATAAAGTTCAGAGATTTAAATAAATATATTTAAACAGTCCATTATTTTAATTTATTCTTATATCTTCAGTTGGATAACGATATTAAATTTGAAAAATTCTGAATCATTTCCTATACAGCAATTAGTACGACGATCGTTGACGAGTAACTCTTGAAATTAAATCGAATTTTGAAATAAAGTTGTTTATCATTTTAATTCATTTTTCAATGAATTAGAATTTCATTTCTAATTCATTAAAAATTCACCTCCAGAATGTTTATTTTAAATACCATTTCTTTCGAATTAATCAAAAAACACAAGTTGTGAAGTTTCAAAAAAGTTCAATCTTGCCATCAAAATGTCTTATCCTCTCGAAGAACTTTCTCCGAATTGATCCTAGGTTAAAATAAATGAACAAATCTATGATTTTTAATATTAAGATAAACACTTAAGATTGAAAAGTCCCTGTTGTTTCGCTATATTTTCTTGCATAAACAGATTTAATTCAGATTTTCTTTATACTTTAAAAACAATCCAACAGTTTTACGAATGTTTAGAGAAGGAAATCCACTCAGTAAAGCAGTTTTAAACAGTTTCCAAACGCAGTAAATGAATATTTTTAAAAATTTTTAAAAAGAATTTTCTGCTGCAAAAATATCAGCCTTTGAATGTTACAAAAATAAACTGAATACTGCTACCATCAGCTCTATAATGCAGCGAGTCATTAAGAATATTTAACTGTCGCAGTTTAAAAGCAAAATATCTTTTGAAATACCTATTTACAATTGTCATTAATTTATTTAAAGCAGCAGCATAACACAGAGTCAGAGAGAGTGCATTCAGATTTCGTAAATTAAAAATTTAAAAGTCATTTAGCAGAGAAATCTCTAATATCTAAATAGTAATGTAGTTAAAAATCTTTTAAAAAAGGTAACATGTATCGACACTTGAATTAACACAAAAGTACCAATAATAAATATTAGAGATGGAGAAATTAAAAATGGTAAAGTATGGATAAAATTGTGCAAGAAACTCAAAGAAAAGCATTACTTCCGTTTAAGACTGTCAATAACAAATAGATAAATAACAATTCATAATTCTGAAAAACAATTTTGGAAATCAAATGAAAAATAACAAAACACATTTCAATAACTATTGAGCTATCGAAGTTAATCCCGTAAAATTGTTTCCCACATTCAAGCTGTATATACATTGAAAGAGGGAGCTATAAAAAAACTTGACAAATCTCTCTAAAGGCGTATCCTAAATATTTTTAAAAGAAAGAAATCGAAAGAAATTTGTGTATCTTTCAAATAACTCATATCTACAATTCAAGTGAAATAATTAAGTAACGAGTTGCATCACACAAAATTACAGCCATCCTACACACAGGCGTTTTCTGAACACGGACCTTGGATAATCGTTAAGTTGGGCATTTTCGACGGAAAGATGTCACTAGTGGCAACCACTTGGTGGTGAATGAAGTTACTCGCCTCAGCAACACCGACCACTTTTAAAAATAAATCTAGTAGTTTTTGATAGAGGCCACTTAAACACGAATAATGTAGATTAGGAGTTCACCGTTTCGAATCCCAGTTAAGTAGAGATCACGATAAGAGGAACAGTAAAGAGCTCTTTCGAAATTGGCAGTCTTGAAGAAGTGTGCCAAAAAAAGATTTTAAGTAAGGATCAACACCATCGAATAAGGATAGATGACTAAAATTAACATGAGGTTTCAGCACCCTGCGATAAAATTCATTAATCCTCCTTCTACAAGCGTTATTAAATACAAATGACATTTTTTACCTCTCAATAAAGCAAATGATATGTCAAGTAAATCTAGATATTATTATGGTAAACCACAAGAATATTTTCTATTAGATGCTGGTTATGAATTCAGATTATTCTATTCTAAAAGGGCGAGTGTAGTTAAGCCGTTGAGAAATAACAGCTGTGGTCGATTCATCGAAATTGTTATAAGTGATGATTGTAACATACAAATAACTGAAAAAAGTTATCGGATAATTGCTGTCAAATTGGAAAGAGTGATGCAAATAATTACGGACTTTAAGAAATCACTTCTGACGATGCAAAATTTCAATCGTAATTATAGGTTAATTAGTGAGCAAAATACCACACAGGTAAGAAATGCAAGTGTTGCCTTGAACATGCAAACCAGATTGATCCTGAATGGGAATCATTTAAATCTCAGAATGAAAACAGATTTTGTTGATCATTTGATTCAAGGCGTAAGCCAATACGTTTGGCTTAAATCCGAAATTAGCTATTCCTCCGCTAGCATTTTCAGCATTGCAGAAAGTATGGTCTGGGCAGACATAACGTTGAACCGGCATGTCATTTTACATCTCAGTGAGGGATATTACGAATAAACTAATTATCATTGCATTGTTAAAAGTAAATCCTTTTTTTACAGCATAATTCAATATAAATGATACCATATATTCATGGATGATCAGGTTCTTTTATTTAGCTGGCTGCATTGACGATCTTTTTCGAAAGTGAAGGCCTAAAGAAGTATCTAATTTTAATCACATAAAACATACAATTACATAAGAACATCAGATTTAATCTTAAAATCTCTAGGATATTCTAAGAGCATGCGCAACCCATACCGTGTATGCATTACAATTATAAGAGGACACAACATATAAAAAGAGGAATTACTAAAGCATTTCAATTAAAGTGGCGATAAATTACTTTTGCTTAGCATCGACATTGGCATAGATTAAAATAAAGTGAAAAACTGCATTTTTTGAATTATTGATTAAATTATGGACATTTCTTTTCATATAATTCTAGTTTTTGTCTGCATGGTTCAAGGCTTCTTTCTGAATAGGTCCTCTTCCCTTACAGTACTTCCTACTTAAGAATTTCCAGAAAAAAGGAGTTGCAAAATAATTTTATCCGAAATGAAATGGTAACTTTGTAGAGTCGGTTAGAGACCTTTTTTGAATTTATTTTATCCAGTCAGAATGCTTTGATTACTGACATTTATACACTGGGTAATTGGAGCTCATTAAGAGTCTCTGATGCTAAAAATTTTGCTGTCGCTCGGATGGCATATCACGGAGAAATCGCACTCTAAAGCAAATTGTAAAAAATTACACTCCTATTGATACATATGTGAAATTAAAATTTAATTAAAGCAAACGATTATCTCATAATTCGTTCTCAAAGTAGTAATAAAAAAATGTTCTTTTAAGCAGGATAATTTGATTACTTCATTATAAAAGTAGATCGTTCCAAATATAAGTTAAATAGACGAGCTTAGAATCTAAAACATCCACAAATGTAACAACGGTTAAAAGTTGAAAACGATGATAGCATAAAATATGAATACAAAATTATAGTATTAATCTATATATACATTTTTTAAAGCGAACCTTTATGACATTAGTAAATCTTAAGTTTGATTATTAAAATAGAAATTCTAGTTTATTTTCAGTCAAATTGTAGTTTTTGAAACTCTTTTCTTCCCTCCACCTTAAAACTTATAACTGAATACAAAACACAATAATCCGCAATTTATTTCAATTCGTATATCTCATGATTCGTATCTATAAATTAGCCAGAACACATGAATTTCCTTTTTTAATATTAACTTCGAATGTTTCTCACAACAAAATCTGAGACATGGTTTTTTTTCCCCCCAAACAAATCCAATTCTGACTAACTGGCGGATATTTAATCCAATGTTTTAAAATATAAATGAGAGTTTCTATTATTATTTCTTTAGGAGAATATCTTCAGATGTTAAAAAGATCAGGAAATCACTCTTCAAGGAAAGATAATTTTTCCTCTCATCTCTTTTAAAAAATGAAATTCAAGTAATTCCCTAATCTGTCAAAGAACATTCTTTAAAAATTAATTCAACTATTTCTATTGCACCTGGCTACTTTCAATTAGTAAAAATTTGGAAAAAAGAAAGAATAAACTTCAAGATAAGTTATAGAATCCAATTTCATGATTAAAATCGATCATTTCTTAAAATGTCGGCAAACATAAGAAGAGATGAGAAAAGTCGAAAAATGTTATAAAAATAAAATATGCTAATGTAGGCAGTGAGTAGTAAATGTGTGAATGCAGGCAGAAACCTAAAGCTGAATAATTCATAACACTCAAACAATCGAATGAAGGTGAAAGACAACGATTTATGCATATTAGTGTTATATTTAGAAGATTCAACAGAATCCATGAAGTCAGTGTGAAAAACTGTCGTGGAAACGTTTGCAAAGGAGTACAGCCAAACATGAGAAGACAAATTCAAGACTCCCGCTGTGGAAGCTGAGGGAAAAAGGGGGGGGGGAGAAAGGATGGAATCTGGACTAATGACAGACAAAACACTTGAGGCCCTCCATAAGCAAAATAAGCAATGACGAAATAAACGAGAGATTTCTTGAAAAACTTCGGCTGCAAGAAACAACAGGAATATTGTTTTAAAGCAGAAAAAAAAAAAAAAATGTAACGAAAACAGTAGATGTTCGGATTGAAGTAGAACTGCCAGAAACCGCAAAATAACGAGTAGTAATATACAAATGGTAAAACCGTTCTAAAAAAGAACTAATAGAAATAATGACAACAACAATGAAGCATACAGAGTTTCATTCTCATTTTAAAATAAATAAAGCTAGCACCATTACAATTTCCATTAATTATAAAAGTGTAAGAGTTTAACTTTTTACAAGGACATACTGCTGATTCTCGAAGTACGTAATTTAGAATATATTTTGAAAGATGAAAATTGTACCTCGAAACGGTATTCTTTAAATTTCAATCAATAATTAATAAGTATGTGATTTTGTTTTATTTTCTGCAATAACTTCTAAAAATATTATCACAAAATAGCTTCCCCATTTAAAAAATCCTCTGACTTATGAAAATTTAAAATAGCAGTTTTCCTCCTATTGTAACAAATCTTTAAAATCTCGCTCCGCACTACGAAGAGAAGCAATATTTCCCCCTCCCAACGCTATGTGAATTATCAAACTATTTTTACTATTTCATTAAATTACGTAACCCATTCCTCTCACGCTGTTAAAGGATTGGCTAATAAAGTTTATTTTTATCGCAATACTACTCTTCCAACAGAATACTGGATATACTTTCCATAATACTTTTCCAATTTAGATTCTTTAAATGAAGATTGTTTTATTTGGCAAGTCCATAAGTTGAAATATTTTGTCGCACCAGCTTTATATTTATAAGTACAAATTTATAATCTAATAAATAGCATTTTCCTACGCTAATTACAGATAATTAAATCTTGAATTCATATCAAGTTCGCAATTAGTGTAATCAGGATGAAGTTTCCTTTTAGACATTTTAACTAAGAAATAATATATTTATTCATAAAGAGCATACTATTTAAAGATAATATAATGTCGGATATTTGCAAAGACTATTTTTATTATTTTCCAGGTATTTTTCAGAATTTAGTTTCATTTCCAGAATATTTGTTAGTTAAAATATCATATTCTATCATTTGATGCAACATTTTGCAAATTTTGCCACCTATTAATAAATAAATTTTCAACATACATGAAAAGACAATTAACT
>JAPMOQ010012558.1:1359179-1398897 GCA_026543055.1 Argiope trifasciata
CACTGTTAGAATTTATACATTTGACAAACTTTTCATTCTACTGAAAAGTCTTGGTACGATATAAATAAATTATCGTGAAACTTTAAACAAACTATAAAAGTCATTTTTATGTCAGTAAAATAAAGCACAATAAAATGCGGATGAAATTATGCACGCACTAAATAAGTGCAGCAGTATAAAGGATATTGCGGCTATAAAGATGATAGCAGCCATAAAGTTAGATTTCATCTGCACAGCGTTGTCATTCGTTTTAAATGTGACAATTGCAATTAAGGAAAATATTCTGCCTGCGCTTTCCAGCATAAAATCTAATCCATTTTTGGAAAGAGGCGCAAATTTGAGATAATCATAAGATCAGTAGCTGAATAATCAGATCCTTGAAAGAAAATTTTATCTTTATGAGAAAAAAAAAAGTCATAAAGGAGAAAACTACCAAAAACAATATTAAAATGAAAGGAATCGCAAGTGCTTTGCTGTACTTTCTAAAATTTAAATCCAGTTACAAGAAGGGGAAAAAATCATAATTTCAACATTTTCTACTTAAAGAATAATCAAGAAACTTAAAATAAGATTATAATTAATGAATAATGAAGAAAATTTCAAAATTAGAAACTGAGTTTCAACTTAGAAAAGCAGTATTCAAAAATTATGAACTTTGAAAATGAGCCCATTATGGAAATTTGGCTTTACGTAAATGAAAACAAGTAATATATCTTTTTCAAAAAATTTATTTCAATTCCTACTTATTTATTTATATCTAATATCATTTTATGTTATTTAGGATCGGGTGTCGCATCAATAATCTCAAAGATTGGCGACAAACTTGGCAACCAAATACAAATTTCTGGAAAATTTTAATTAAATAATATTTGAAAAAAAAACATCAAGTGTCATTCAGTACAAGGGACAGTGTGAAGTAATAACAGGAATTAAATAATCGAAAAAGGGAAGAATCGCATCAAATAGATTTTTTAAAAAATGTCTACAAAACTTAAATATATCAAATTAAAAACAAAAGAAGTAAAAAATAAAAGTCTTTTAATTTAAACGAGAGATAAAATAAAATGAGATTTGTTCCAAATCTAGCGGTTAACTTTAGAAATATATTATCTAGTTGTTTAACTAAAAAAAAAAAATATACTGTATTTCTATTTAATTTTTCAGTATTGGGGTTCCACTAAGAGATAAAAAGAGATATGCAATTATTCGCATTCTGAAGCTTTAAAATAACAGTATTTTTTAAATAAAAAGATGACTTGTTTTTAACTCAAGACCTGCAGAACATGGTGGAAAATTATATCTGATATTGACCAAAAAATTTCATTACAATTAAATTACCAAGAGCTTTTTACGGAAATTAAACAAAAATTTGGAATTTGTGAAAGTATTATGTAAAGATAAAATAATATTAATATAATATTATTTATAAAAATCAACGCGACTTCCCAAAGAATGAACTACGAAATGAAGTGTAAGGGTTTTCGTGAAGATGACTATTTCGAAATTAATATAGGATAAAAGTGTATTAGATATTTTGCGAAATGAAATCGACTTTTCACCGTAATCACCTATTTTAAGGACTAAAAACTAGGATAATTTAAATTTCAATCAATACTTTTTGCACTCTTGGCATCATTGCATAAAATCAAAATCTCTCACGAAAATTGAAGGATTTGCTGCAAAAATATAATATTGACTCAAAAATATAATTTTGCTCCAATGAATCAAGTTTGCAGAAAATCGGCGTTAGCACCTGGAGCTACCTCTAAATTGCTACTAACTAATGAAGCAAACCGCGCCATCGCTTGTATTAACGCGAAAACTAACGATTGGTGCTATATCTTTCTGGCACCAAAAGAACAAGTTACAACATCATAGAACATGTAATTCCAAATTCCTCTAATTGAAGCTACATTCTTTTTGCATCAGCTGTGGAAAAGGGACTGAATATACGATTGGATTAAAATATCATAAAAACATTAAAATTAGCAAAATCAGACTTAAAAGTTCTCTTCTGGTCTATATAGATTTATTAATGCTATACCTTCAGACCAATTGAAGAGTTTGCTGCAAAAAGGAGGTAACTCCAATTATTCAAGTTTGCAGAAAACCGGCATGGAATCAGGAGCTACCTCTATATTGCAACAAACTAATGAGACAATCAGTTCCATCATTTGCGTTCATAGGAGAACTAACGATTGGAGCTATATCTTTCTGGTAACAAACGAACATGATAATACACGTAACTCCAAATTTTCCTAGTTGAAACTATATCCTTTTTGCCACAGCCGTGGATTTGGATTTTTTGGATTTTATTGGCACAAGAGCCATGGTGTTGACTATGCTGCGCCAAACTGTATTTGTTTTATTATTAAAATATATAATTTCAGCTATAAAATGCAATGTAAAAACATTTTAAAAACATGAAGAATATTCAAATATGGTGTAAAAATCTATTGATTTCAAAAAAGCAAAAAGATTAGTATGTGGTGTTTTATCAAGCAAATCAGAGAGATTGGAGTTGTTAAAATGGTATAAGCGTTGATTACTAAAGTGTGGACATTCAGTGAGAATATGGTGAACAGTCATTATGCAATTGCATTGAGTGCAAATTGGTGCCTCTTCTCCAAAAAGTAGATGTCGGTGGGTGAATCTAGTATGACCTATGCGCAAACGGGTTAAGATTGTGTCCGCTTTTCTATTTGGAAGACATGGCCAAGGTTCAACTCGAGGTTTTACGCTATGAAGTTTGTTTTCTGTCAGCAGATCCCACTGTATCTGCCATTTTGAGAGATAAAGCAAAGTTACGTGTTTTTTCAAATCACTTACAGGGATATTGATATTTACTGTAGTAGTAGCTGATTTGGCGGCACTGTCCGCTCTCTCGTTGCCCACAATACCTACATGAGAAGGCATCCAACAGAGAAAAATTTTAAATCTACGAGAGGAAAGTCTACTGAATAGGTTTAGAATCTTATAAACTAATGGGTGATTTCTAGAATGAAGATGGTATGATTTTAAAGATTGTAAAACACTTAAGAAATCGGTGTAAATTATATATTTATCTTGAGGACTGTCGTATATTTTTTCTCGTGCAAACAGAACAGCAGTTATTTCCGCTGTGAAAACTGAACAGGAAGGATGGATTTTAAATGAAAAGACTACATTTGGGAAAATTACAGCGAATGAGACACTATCCGATGTTTTTGATCCATCCGTGTATATTGCAATATAATCTTTAAATTGATGTCTATGTTCATAAAAAATTTGCCTATAAATAGAATCTGAGGTGTCAAATTTCGTAAACTCTTGAAATGGATTTAGGAATTGTATATTGGGATTTATCCATGGAGGAAAATTATTGTCCAGTTGGGGTGCTGCATGCAGATGAAGTAGATTTAGGTCCTTGAGAATGTTATGAATTCTAGTAAAATAAACAGGTGTAAAACATTTTCGTGCTTCCTGTATTCGAGTTAAGAATGGACGAAGTTTAAAACTATGAGAAGGATGTTGTGCATTTGATTCCATTCTGAAATAATAGTGTAGGGATAGCATTTGCCGTCTAAAGTCAAGGGAGGGCTCAAAACAATCAACATATAGACTCTGAACTGGAGAGGTCCTAAAGGCTCCCGAACACAGTCTGAGAGCATTATGATGAACGGGGTCTAATTTCTGCAAAATTGTTTTTCTGGCTGACCCGTAAATAATACAACCATAATCCAACTTGGATAGAACGAGAGCTTTGTATATTTTAAGCATAGATGTTTTATCCGCTCCCCAAGTCGTAGTTGACAAAACTTTTAATATGTTTAGTGCTTTTTCACACCTTTTCCGCAATACTTTCACATGCGAGAGAAAAGTGAGTTTCTTATCAAAGATAATGTCCAGAAAATTAATTTCGTTTTTGAATGGTATAATTACTTTATTTAGTTTTATTTCAGGATCCGGGTGTAGATTTTTTTTTCGACAAAAGTGGACACCAGCAATTTTTGAAGCTGAAATGGTAAAAATATTGGCATTGCACCATTGTGTTATATTATTCACTGCAGTCTGCAGTTGTCTGTCTATAAAACCCATGTGCATCCCAGTACAGGAGATGTACAGGTCGTCAACATATAAGTAGCCTTTAACAGAAGGGGGAAGCTGCTTTAAAATATTATTAATTTTTAAAATAAAAAGAGTGACACTCAAAATACTGCCTTGAGGTACACCCTCTTCTTGAATAAAATAGTCAGAGTATTCAGATTTTATCTTAACACGGAACTTCCTCAATCTTATAAAATTTTGAATAAAAATGGGTAAATTGCCCTTTAATCCAAGTTCATGTAAATCTTTTAAAATACCGAATCTCCAGGCCCGATCATACGCTTTTTCAATCGCAACCAAATGTTTCCGCTGTAAAAATGCCAGACGAATATCAGTCTCCAATGCGAGTAGATTATCAAGAGTACTCCGAGCTTTCCTAAAACCACTTTGATGAGGGTGAAAAAAATTATTCGTCTCCAAATGGTAAATGAGTCTTCGATTAATCATTTTTTCCAAGAGTTTGCACATACAACTGGTTAAAGCTATTGGACGGTAATTTTCTGGGTTTTTAGGATCTTTTCCAGGTTTTAAAATCGGAATTACTATTGCCTGCTGCCAGAGAATTGGGAAATATTGCTCATTCCAAATACGGTTATAGAATAATAGTACAGCTTTTTGGGATTCTACTGTCAAATTTTTAATCATAGAATAGTTAATTCTATCAGGTCCCGGTGATGAGTCCCGGACATTGGCAAGACATGACTGAAATTCGGAGAAAGTAAAATTACAGTTATATGGTAAATCAGCTCGAGAATAAAAATTGAGTTTTTGTTTTTCGGCTTTTATTTTAGCATTTAAAATTGGAAGAGGGTAATTCTGGCTACTAGATGTTAGCGCCAGGGTCGAAGCAATAGAATTTGCTATGTCTTTAGGGGATGATAATGTTACTCCATTATGAATTAAAACAGAAATGTAGTTTGATGTAGAAGCACCCGAAGCTCTCCTTACTTTATTCCACATTTCATGGCTTGAAATTCTACAGCTGATACTGGACACAAATTTTTGCCATGAAAGTTTTCGTTTCCTGCGTTGTATTCTCCTCGAAATGGCCCTAGTCTTTTTAAAATAAATAAAGTTCGTCGTTGTTTGATGTCTTCGGAAGATACCCCATGCTTTCCGTTGTTCTTTATATGCGCGTTTGCATTCTTCGTCCCACCAAGGTTTGTTCTGCTTTTTTTGTTTACCAGAGGTTTTCGGGATTGAATTATTTGCTGCTTCAATTATAACATTAACTATGTAATTTAATGCATCATCTATGGTGGAGGATTGGATTCTATCTGGTTGAATATTAGCTAAAATGGTGAATTTTTGCCAATTTGCTGCATTTAGGATGTATTTGGATTCACAAGAATGATAATTTGGGTAGTACCTGCTGTCTGAGACGACAAGAGGGAAATGGTCACTACTATATAAGCCATTATCCACTCTTAAATTAAAAAATGGCAAGAGAGATGGAGAACAAATTGCTAAATCTACTGAATGAAAAGTTTTTGTAGGTAAAGGAAAATGAGTCTTTTCATCCGAATTTAATAGGCATAAACTGTAGTCTGAAATTAGTTGCTCGATTTGCAAACCACGGGAATTAGAATCAAGACTACCCCAAAAAGGACTATGGCCATTGAGGTCACCCAAAATTATGAATGGAGAAGGAAGTTGAGAAATGAGATTATTGAGTTCTGACTGAGAAACACCTTCAGTTGGAGATAAATAAAGGCTGCAGACCGTAATCAAAGAATGCAGGATTTGAATAGCAACAGCCTGCAGATTTGTGTTCAGGTTGATGGGCATTGAAGGTATGTGGTTAGCTGCAAGGATAGCAACACCACCTGAAGCTCGATTATGAATACCATGTTTGGAGAAAATTTTATAATGTCGGATATAATGTTTATCCGTCTTGAGGTAAGTTTCTTGTAGAGCAATACATGCGAGATTGTGTTTGTTTATAAGATCTTTGAGTTCTGACGATTTATTTAAAAAACCACGGCAGTTCCAGGAAATAAGAGTGGCCATGAAAAAAAGAACTGAAGGAGAAAAAAAGAAAAAGAAAAACCGCCAAAAAACTAGGAAGATAAAGATTTATCTTCAGCGTCACTAATGGACATATCATCATCAGATGGATGGACTTTAAGCAGGGAATCAGCATCATCGTTTATACTGTTAGTTTTGTTGTCTGCTTTATCAAGAGGAATTTTTAAAAAGTCTTCTCTAGTCAGAGGCCCGCTTCTAGAAGGACTAGAAACATCTTGTCCTCTCTTTGCAGCAAGAGCTAGCGCACGTTTAGCTGATTGTTTTTCTTTACGTTTTGGAGACAGATCACTATCTTTTCCGTGCTTTCTAGAATCACGAGCGTTTCTGACACGAGATTTAACTGTGGAATCATTCTCCGAGAATGAAGATGTTTTTGGAATCGATGAAATTTGTGGTGGCGTTATTTCCACATTTGAAGTTGTTTCAGGAGGCACTATTGTAGTATTTTGAGGATCACTATTGCTAACTGGGTTGAGGTAGAAGGTCGCTGATGTAGTGGTGTAACAGGCTGGTTTAAAACTGTCTGAGAATTTGGAGCAGATGATGAAGGTTTTTCGAATGCCTTCTTTATTTCGAGAAGAGCTAGCCAGTCACTTCGTTTAATGGTTATCATATTATTATTAGCGGCTTTGATCATTGTGTTCGCTGAAGGAGCGACAGTAGCAGTTGCATTATTTTGAGGATTTTGCCGATTTGCTTGCGCTGAAGGTATAATATTTGTTGTTAGGGCTCCCTAGAAGGAGAGACCTGGCTTGGGCATTCTATCCATTACAACTTTTCTAGCCTCGGGGAAAGATAAGTTTTTTGTAATCTTTATTGTTTGTATTTCTTTTTCTATTTTAAATTTTGGACACGATCTAAAATAAGATGGATGTTCACCGCTGCAGTTTGCACATTTTGGCGTTGTAGCAGAGCAATTATCGCTTTTATGGTCTGGAAGAGAGCATCGGGCACAAATTTCTGTGGTGCCTTTGCAAGCAGTTATTGTGTGTCCGAATTTCTGGCATCTGAAGCAACGAAGTGGATTTGGAATAAATGGCTTAACTGGACAAACTATGTAGGCTATTTGCACAGCTTTTGGTAGAACTGGGGTGTCAAAAGTTAAAATAAGATGTTTGGTTGAAATCGTTTGGTTATTTTTCTTGATTTTTATTCTTTGAACGTCAATTACTTTCTGTTCTTTTAAGTTTTCCAAAATATCTGCTTCAAGGTCTCTCTGAAACTCTTTCTCTGAGATTACTTCTTTTGATTGATTAAGTGAACGGTGTGCTGTGACAGTTACGGATATTTCTCCGATTTTTTTCAATTTCATTATGTTTTGGGACTGCTGTTTGTTTTTTATTTCAATTAACAGATTCCCATTGTTTAATTTTTTGATAGTTTTCACTTCACCTACAGTTCCAATAATTGCTTTATGAATCAAAAGTGGCGATACTGGTTTCAATGAATTTTGTTCAGATGAAATAACAAAAAATTTAAAATAAGCATTACAATCAATGTTTACATTATGAGCCATGCGACATTTGAGGAGATTCAGGCCCGACGGCACCGCCCACCACGAAGCCCTACACGGGATGGTAGTTACCGGCTTTGGTGATTGCCAACCTCGGCACTTGTCATGATGCTAGCCAGAACCTATACGCTGAGAGTCACCCCCGGGGACAGTGACCACCCTTAACGCCAAGCCCAAGGAGTGACCCCTTCGCTTGATCCCCTTGAGCAGCCCAGCCAAATATCTGGGATACCAGCCGATTTGCACACCGGAGACCGAAATATGCCACCCGTCTGATGGGTCGCCACGCACGGCAAACACGTGGGGTTTTTGACTGTCCATGAGGAGCAAGAAGCAAACAGAGCGGCTACAGCTTCTCATGGAGAGCTCCCTCGCTTACCGTCGAGGGATGGAAAAATGAAGAGAGAAAAAAGGGAGGAGAGAGCGGGGAGAGTAAGAAGAGAAAAAAAATAGGGGGGAAGGGAAAAAAAAGAATGAAAGAATGAAAGGTCCCTGGGTACCTCGGGATTGGGACACCCGTACCCACCTAAAGGAGGTGGGCCCCTGAGGGTGCCACAGCCGTGGAAAAGGCATTGTGTTCAGTTAGTTCCACAAATGAGAAGCCGTGAAAATTAAAAGACTCAATCACTCGGCTAATTATTATGTTTAGTAAATTTCATCAATAAATATTTAAGCGAGTTAAAATACATTTTTTTAACTCAATCTATACATTTATTGCATATTTCAGGAGAGGGGGCGGTTAATATAATTTTTCATAAGGGTGCATTGGAAAATTTCGAAGGATTCAGTAGCTTCTGGAGTATAAGAACTTTTTCGATTCTCGAATAAATATTTCAGAAATAGAAGGATATCACGCAAACTTAATCGATGTTTTTATAAATTTCAAACAGTTAAACAATTTTACGTCACTTTAAAAAAAATGATGATTACATCAACCATTAATTTCTTCGGAAATATCGAATACTATTAACTATTCGAAGTATTTTTCAATCAATATTAGACTAATCATATTTAATGAAAACCTTTTAGTTGCTATAGAAATAAATGACATTCCCCCAAGAATAAAGCAGCTGATTTTGTTTCTTCTCTTTTTTACTTTTCTGTAGAGAAAATGGGAATATTAGATGAGGTCCTGATAGTCGGAGAAATGTATGAATATTTTCGATTAAAAATAAAAGATTTCTTTAAAAAAATCATTCTACCAACAAAAATGGATGTTTCTTTTCAATAAAAAAACGAATTCTTCAGAAGTAAAAACAATAAAACACATTTCATCATTTTAATATGCTATAATAATATTTTGTTAAAGAATTCACATTACTAATCAGTCTTTATTGCTATTTCTCTGTTTCATTGTTATTAACAACAAACCATAATTCAGACCCCAGCTTATTGCCTTCCTTAAAACACAAACACTGATGGCATGTGGGAGAAAAAATAATTTTTATTTTTTTATTTTCTGGGAGTTAGAAGCGGAAAAAATAATTTTAAAAAAATGGCAGTTAACTTTTATTGCTTCAGAATGTTTTCAAAAAGGGATTTGCCTCGACTGAATTTATTTTGATGACTTCTGTTTACTTTAAATCAGGGATCGACAACCTGCGGCTCGCAATGTGAAGTTGCAGTTCTCCAGTTCCATACGAAAAATTAATAATATATTATCAAAACCCATCAAAAATAATAATAATATAATTTATATATATATATATATATATATATATATATATATAATCTCTCAAAAGCTACAACATAACATTAAAAAATGGGAAGGATCGATTCGCTGAGAGATTTGAGCAATTTAGTTTGTATTAAACTAAATTGCTCTCGCGTCCACCATAAATCCTCTCAACACAAATACAAATGAGATCAATAATGAGCCATTTGGAATTGATGCTGAATCGCTTCAAATGCAATTGTTACGGTTGAAAAACAGATACTTATGGCGTGGCAAGTCCACAGAACTCGAGCAATTGGAAGAGTAGGATGTCCAGAAATGCACGCACATCGCTTAGCACAAGTGGACAGCTCTAACAGAAATTCCAAGAGTTGAGGCCCTCCAATTCGACGCATGGAATAGTTTTCCAGAATGCTACAGTGGGGTGAAGAGGTTGGCATAGGGTGTGTTGACGATCTTCGGGTCGACATGTTCGTGTGAGCAAGCATTCTCTTGCATGGATGTAACAAAAAGTAAATTTAGATGCTCAACTAACAAATAAAAATCTAGAGTCGTGCCTGAAGCTTTAAACAACCAGCTATAAGCCAGATTTAATCAAGACAGCTCTAAAAGAAATCCACCTAGTTGAGGCCCTCCTATTCGATGCAAAGGGGAAAATATTCAAATAACACTTCATCAGTATCATCTCGGAAGCTAAAGAATAATTTGCCATGCAAAAAAATCGATAAGATATACGAATGTTTTAACATTAGAAATGCTTTTTAAAGATTGGCTAATTTTTGCTACTTCTCTATTTTTAACAAACAAGTAATATGATTCTGAAGTTCAGTTTTTTTATATGCTAATCAGATAAAAATTAAATTTTGTATCAATTTTGAATGAAAATAAATTAATTAGTTTTTAGAAACAATTTATCTTCTCTAACGAACATAAAGTCGATTGAAATCAAAATGTTAAATTTCAAATACACATATTTATTAAAATTATGCTGATAATTAGGAATTAAAAGTGGCTGAAAAAATTGATTCTGACAAAAATGTTTGATTTTGACAAAAAAAAAAAAATGTAAAATTCTTTCAGCTTTAAAGAGAATATGTAATTGAAAGTAATAGATAAATTTTGACTTTAAAAAAGGCATTTTACTCTTAAGAAAACTAAACAGCAATTGCTATAAAAGAGACATTTGTTAAATTAAAGCAAAAGAGTCGATTTTCGACACTTTGGTTTTAAGGCCCACACAGGAGCGAGATCGTTTTATTTCACCTGCCCAATTTGCAAGTTTTTTAAGATATGGAAAATAAAAATTTAGACCAGCCCAGTCTTTAAAAATTTTGTTACAATGATGTGCAGAAATGCGATTGTCCAAAAGGAAAAAAAAAGAGGAAATCCGAAAATGCGACACATAATAATGCATGAATGTAAATCGTACAATAAAACTATGAAATAATTAGTCAGTGTACAGAAAAAAAACTATCAAGACTACAACTCATTGTTAACATTCTTTTCAAAACAGCGTTTTATAAAAGTAAGAAACGAATATGATTTTCCCAAAGACATCTTTAAAAGTTTATAGTCGGAACAGAACTAAATGTATGCATATAGAACAATAAATGATTGAAAAGTTAGTATTTTACTGTAAACATATCTCATACGCATATTTTAGCAAGCATTTCTTCATTAATCATTAAAGCTTTGCGATATATCTCCGATCATTACTGCATTATATATATATACAGATTTAAAATTTTGGAAGCAAATGGCAGGTTCGAAGACATTGAAGAAGACTTTTCATTTTATCCCATCTCCGGAGACAGACATGCATATTTACAAGCAGACGTGACGAAAAAGGGCATAAATTAATTTTCCCTCGTGTTATAGAGCATATTTTGACAGGGAAAATATTGCTTACAGGCCAATATATTATTTAGATTCCCATAGGGATTTCTGAAGAGTTTAAGTTAACTTCAAAAATATAATTTATATTCTATTATATATATATATTACACTTATCATTTTTTTTCTTCAAAATATTTCCTGCTATACAGCCTTTAAAGAAGTAATAATTACGCAATAGACGCGCAAAAAAAAATTACTAAGACATGCTTTAAGTGAGCTATTTGCACTTATTTTGTTTAAGAAGTTCATAGTCTAATGAATTTGGAATTTTGTTTTGAATGCAAGAATCCACAATACAATAAACATCAAAACTTGATTCCAAGGGATGAAAGGCGTTGGGAAACTTCCGAGAATTTCCAAGCAATCATTTGTGATTGCAAGTGCAATTAGAAGGAAGCACTGGCCGAGATGTGTTTCCCACTTATGCAAGAAAACATTTTAAAGTTAAACCCTATTTATGTGTTTTTAAAAAAGAAAAAAAAGGTAATAAAATTGATGTGAATATCGAATAAGTCTATTTTATATTATCTAGATCTTTGTAATCAATACATTTATCCACTTAAAAAAAGTGACAGACTAACATTTTATAAAAATAATTCAAATTTTATTAACATTGGTAACAGAAACCTTAAAGTACAAAACGTATGCAATAACTGCGGGAATATCTTACAAGTTCGGCGAGATATGAGATAGTTTTCGGAAGAGATCATAAATTTAAAGAATCTAATGTATTTAAAAAAATAGAAAAATTTGCATTAAAAAAGAAATTAAGATTCCCGGGTTTTTTTCCCCCCTTCAACATTTTCTAGTTTCCGACACTTTTTTTAATCATGTGAGAACATGATATTGTTCTGATTTGAAGTTTTTGAAGCCCCAAATTGTGAAGGCAACAAATTTCTCTTTTTTTATTATTATTAAAGACGGATTTTACAGCATACCTTTTGAAATATCTATCATCTACTAATGTAGTTTTATTTTGGAGTCGGCTTCCACTGTACAGCTTCTGAATTACCTATCTTCTGCAATTGTAGTATTTCCCTTGGAGATCACAGTGTTATTGCCTAATTCGCGCAACGTTTTTTTTTTTCAAGTATTGTTTAATCGACGAAAAATTCTTAATTCAGGGAGAGAGGGGGGGGAGGAGAAAGGAAGTAGGTAGGGATAGAGACCGATAGTAAAGCCTCAAACCGGTTTAAACTGGTTAATGACTTTAATATAGACAAATAATAACTGAAAAAAATAATAATGTTCTCGCGTGATAACTTGAAATTTGCGATAGTAAATTTATTGATTGATTGATGATGACTATTTCTAAAGCTTCGAAAATGTAAACCAAATTAAATTTCGCTTGAAACGAACCGTCAGTAGTAGTTTCAAATAAAACAGGTTCAGTAACCACGAAACTTAATTTAAAGAAAATCTTAACTTTAATACTAATCTTAACTATTGAAATTATAACCAAAATATTCATTCATTTTTTTTTCTAAAATATAATCCAATGATAATCAATAAATTTAAGAAAATTTTAAATACAATTCCAACGCATTTTCTTGTATTATTTATGATCGGGTGTCGCTTCAAGTAATCTCAGAGCTTGGCGATGTTGCGTCCGAAAAGAAGTGACTGAAAAATTTAACGAATGAATGAATTAATATTAAAAAAATAATAATAACTGTATTAATATTAAATGCCATCTACTAAAAGTTTGGAAAAATTCATTTGAATTTGAATGGATGAATAAAAGGCATTTTATATACGATTGAAAATTCGAACAAGATATATAAATAAGGGAGAATGTGAACTCATAGTAGGAATTGAAAAAAGAAACCCATAAAAGATAGAAGTCAATCGGATATTAAAACTCTCTCAATTTCAAAAAAACTTTTCTGGTAGATTCCTTACAAAGAAATAATTTTTATAAGCTTAAGAGCCCTATAAAAAAATAAAGCGAAATATAAAGTCCAGTACATCAGAAAATGCTCTTTCATTACAGTAGAGCAATAATAGAATAATTGCAGAAGTGTATTGACTGCGCACATCAAATTTTATATATTTAATTCCTTTGTGTGTTTTTTGGACAAAAATTTTTATTTAAGGGAATAAATTTTCTTCCTAATCAGAATTTTTTATTCTTCCATAAACGACATTTTCTGTTTAGAATATTCCGATGAGCAAAAATGGTAGATCACTTGGTCAGATGCATTGCGCGCCAAATGAGATAGTATTCAATCAAACATAAAAATAGGAAAGACAACAATTTGACAGAAACTAAATTTTAAATTGCTTTTTTTTTATTTAGTTCAGAGTAGTAGTTTAATTTCATTTTGAACAGAAATTCACGCTTAAAAAACTTTTTAATATATATATTTTTCAAGTACAACAAGTTTTCTCAGATGTTCAATTCCTTTCAGTCACAATAAAAGAAAGTATCCTGAACAGGTTTAACTTGATTTCACAGTATAATGAGTTCCAATACTTAAAGTAAAAGTAAGAGAAGACACGAAAGAATAATCAATATGTAAAGAAGATTCCTTATAAGAGGATTACCAACTGCAAGCTTTTCATGACACGACTTCGGGAAATTTCTGCACATCGTCATTAATCACGGGCCCTAGAACCCAAAAGCATCTAGTATTGATCAAAGTATATGTTATATGATATAATAAATGTGGATGGATGGATGTTTGTTTGTCAATCACGCCAAAACCGCTGAACGGAAATGGATGAAATTTAGCACAGTGATAGATTATAGTCTGGAATAAAACACAGGATACTTTTTATTCCGGTTAATTCAGTGATTAATTTTTTTATTAATTAAAAACCTTTCGAGCCAAAAAGCTGAGGCCAAATTCCGCCTAAGGAGAGAAAATTGCCAGATTTCCCCCCCTTTTTCTCAACTGTAATGAGGTTAGGCTTAGTATGACTTTGACCAATTATTTCAAACGATTCTTTTTATTTCCTTAGTGTTTGATATATTTAAAATTAAATGTTGTTCATGAATCGATTTTTCAGATTATTTTTGAAGTACTTTTAAATTAAAAAAAAAAAAACAAAATAAAGGAAATGAAAACTTTATATTCGGCAATACGTTACCCCAACTGGCGTAGGAAAGTCAGATATTTGAGCTACGCCAACTGGCATTGAAATTTCACGCGTGATTGTTGACAACTGTATTTTACATGTTTTGCAGCTTAATCCTTCACTGTTTCTATTCAATTTGTGCTTTCGTTTAAATTAAAAATTTAAACATTATGTGTATAATATTGTTGTAGCTATCTCAATCTCGGACAATAGATTAAATGAATTTGACTTGATTTTAAAGAGATACGGACTTGATTTGCTGTTTTATTTCAGGTGCGCACTGTAAATAGTTTTAAGCTTAGTTGTGTACTTTAAATTTGGCTAAATTGTATTTTTATGCTATATATTATTCGTATATGCTTAAAGTTTTAAGTACATTGTTTTTAGGATAGGTTTAATGTTTTTGATTTGTTATTACTTGATAGTTTTTCGAAATGCCCGGCAAACGCAAATCTAATCTTTCGAAAACAAGTAATCAAGTTTGGGCTATGAGAGTCACTAGAAGTAGAGAGTCGAATCCTAAAGCAGAATTTGGAAGAATTAAGGAAGCGGAGCGACAGATTACATCTATATAAGCTGAAACGCCATAAACTGTATTGAATAATGGAATTAATTGAATTAATGGATTATACGAAGTTGTGGCTAAAAACTAGTACGTTATATGTATGCGTATAACGCGTATTGCTCATGATATGCGGGACATATCCCTCTCAGGGATATATTGTAAGGAGATCATAACAATCAGATGAGCTCAAAGGGGTTGTAAATCCTATTTATTTGAAAATTTCCCTTTACTTTACGATTGAAAATAGAAAAAGAGATCAACTCAAGCGAATCAGTATTTCATTGACATAAATATTTTCCGTATTAAAATTTTTTCGATAGTTGCAACTGGTTAGAAGTTAGAAGCTGAAACGCGTTTTTCAAGTTTTTTCAACTATTTTAATCATAACTATCTAGCCACTTACAAGTAAATTAAAAATAAAACTTTTTTCTTTTTTTTTTAAGTTGCTGAATTTTAGTGCGCTTGCATTTAAATTACTCAAAGAAAATTAATTAAAAACTTAGAGCTTGGCAGCCATTTGGCGACCAAACAACATTGCAGGAAAAATTTAATTAATCTATTAATATTTTAAAGAAAAAAACTGTATTAACATCCAGTACCACCCACGACAAGTTCAAAAAAAATCTAAAGTGGACGAATTACAAGTATTTTATTAACGATTGAAAATTTGAACAAGATAAATATATATAGGAAGAGCGTGAACTAATAGTAGGAATTGAATAATAGAGCAAAAATATTTCCTGTCAATATGCATAAACGGTCAACTTTAGAAAATATAAATTACGTATGTTTTAATTCTTTTCAAGTACTTGATTTTAATTATTTATTTGAATGTGGCAATATTTACTTTGCATTTTAAATATACTGCTATAAATATCGAATCATGCTATATCAATAAAATCGTATTAAAAAATAACGGGACAATTATTAACCAAATAAATTTCGTCTTGGATTCCGAAACATTATCAGAAAAATTCGCATTTCCTATCCACGTGAAGCAAATAAACATCTTACTAAAGATGATATTAAGATAAAAAGAATATTCCTATAGAAGAGATAGGATCATTATTTAAATTAAAAGCTGATACAGCAATCTGCCTTTATCTATAAAATTACGATCAATGCTTAACTTCCGCCCAAATCACTCCAAATTTATTCACAAGATTGAACATTTATAAACAAAATTATAGTAAAATATATTTTCATACTTTTTTTTCTTTCAAAAATAGACATTTTGTACTTTTGATTGAATTGTATACCACTGCAAAAGCAATGCTTTTTAGTAATAGTACAGAATCATTCTAATGAGATTTTGAATTATGAGTGTATCTATGGATCTAGTATAAAATGAAGTCTCCTGAAAGCGTCTGTTTATTTGAACCACAAAAACTCGAGAAATAGTCAGCGGAAATCGGAGATATTCAAACCATTTTGTACAGCATTTATTGAAGAAGGTTACAAGTTAGTCATAACAAAAATTTACAAAAAGGAGTTTGATAACAGCGATTTCAATTATTCCAGGCCTTCGCGAAAACTTCACATTGCGGAAGTACAAATGTATAGCACATGCATACCAAGAGCTGTGGTGTGCATATGCGATACGTTTCTTTTTTTATATCTGATTTTAAAAAGCGATCCAAATCTCATTATGCCCAAAAGAAGGAAATCCAACCTTGGCCGGAACACATTAAATAACAAATAACCTCGTCTGCTGTGGGATAACGGAAATGAAGGGGGAAGAAACGTTCGGTTAGCGAATATCAGAGAGAAAAAGTTCCCACTTAGGGAAGGAGGGTCATTTGATGCGCAAAATAACCGTCCTTCTTCAAATTCCACCGCAATAAATTAAGGGGACCGGATGTATCTAAATCATGAGCTCCTGAAGAGCGAAATGATCGCCTGTTTGCTGACAGGGAAAGACATTTAAATTTGAGACAGAGAAGTGAAAAAACAAACAAATTTTAAAACAGCTTTTCTATTATATATTTTTAACCTACGGACATATATTTTTACACGTTTTTGAAGAGTCAAAATATTTCTGAATATGCGCTATACAAATAGCTTTATAGCTATTTTACGATCATTTATAAATATATTTTAATATTTATTCAAATTTGCATAATATGTCCATTTCATATCGGGTGGAGACTAGACTTCTGTTTAACGCTAATTTTTCTTGGATGTTAAACCACGGGCTACTACGTCCGGGCTCTACTAGTTTATCTATATAAATCTTACCTTTTCTCTGTAATCATACATTTCTTCCTTTCATACTGATTTCCAAAAAATCTTATTATCTTATTATCACATTATATTCCAAAAATTAAAGGCCAAAGTAAAGACTTTACTTCGGTCGATGCATTTGCTAGCGTCATTTTCAAGAGAAGAGTCACCACCAAAACGCCAATGGGTCTTCCCATTCATCATTTTTAATTGGAATAACATTTCTCCACAGAGCTACTGCTCTTTGACAAGGGGATCCCGTCATAAAAATAGATGCGGCAAAATAAGAAAATTTAACACTCTGTAAAAGCTTTTAAAAATAAATAAATCGGGCAGCTTTAGCACAGCAAATTAGAAAGATAAATTTATCTTGGACACGTTTTAATGAATACTCAGCAATCATTTACGAAGGGGGCCTGTAAAAAAAGGCATAACATGTTTTTAAAAAATTAATTCAATTCCTACTTAGATAAACAAAGAAAAATTTTCTTTTGGATACTTCTTATTAAATAGTTATCAAAAAATTATTAGGTATCAAAAAATGATCGAATTTTGCAAGAAATGAACTCGCATTCTTCATCAAGTGAAAAATACTGAAATCCTTGCATCTAACCGATTGAGCTACTGCCTTTTAATTCCCATTTCCCTTGCTAACTGCTGAAACTCAATTTTAAGTATTGAGATTGAATTAAATTCAATTAACGGATAAATAACTGATAAAAACTGTATTAACATCAAGTGTCATCCACTTCAAGTTAAAAAAAACACTTTATTTGAACTTGAGTGGATGACTAAAAAGTATCTTATTAACGATTGACAATTTGAACAAGATATATAAACAGGGAGAGTATGAACTAATAGTAGGAATCAAAAAAGGAATTCAGTATAGTTCGATGAATCTGTAGGGAAGACCCCTTTCAATACATATAAACCATATATGGATATGGAAATAGACACATCACTATCATTGGAGGATTTATTTATTCAATTCGTCCTAATTGATTAATGGAAGAATAAATTTAATAAATTTTATTTACAGAAGAATAAATTTGAATATATTGTTTCAATTTGTGAAACGATCAATATATTTCATCCATGGGATGACTTCCAAATGAATCGTCGGTTTGATTCCATAATGGTTTCAACAATTTTTAAAAAATGTTTTTGATAGCTTTAAATCTATCTTATGTTACCTGCTTAACATATGTCTACATATAAAATATAACACTAGCAGCAAAAAGTGAAAAAATAGCATTAATATTATAACAATATAATATCTCCATATATATTTAAGACTTGTCACGGCTTTTTGCAACAATAAATAAAGACTTACTTTGCACAGTGTAAGGGTTTTCTTCCCCCCAATTTCTAATACATGTGAGTTTTTGATAAAATGAAAATTCTATCATCTACTTTAAAAAAATTTCCCCCTTTCATTCTCTCCATTCTAAGCGACAATTTAAAACAAATATTATTTCTTACTTTCATTTCCCCGAATGAACTTACTCAGATTTTTTTTTTTTTTTTTTTCTAAAATACAGTTTAATCCAATAATTTTATTCCCCTCAATTTTTTCTGAACTTTTTCAGCGAAATGTGAAATATTCTCAATAATTTTTTTTTCAATGTATTTATTTTTCATAGATGTTCAAGATATATTATTTAGTTTCGATTCTATAGAATTAAATTGTTTCTCTGAATAAAGTCGGCACTCTTTAATGAGTGAAATTCAATTTCGAAACAACTGAAATTAATAACGAAGTGCAACGATTTAAAATGCTTTTATTTTTTAAAACAGCTACTTGAATAATTTTTTAAATGTTTCATATTTTTAAATTTTAAAGAAAACCAAAATACTATGCCTCAAGATGAAGTTTAATGACAGTACAAGAGGCGTTACTAAATAATTATATTATTTAAATAAATAAAAATGAATGCTTGTATCTCTTATGCCTTCCTAAACCGTTCATCCGAATGCGATGAAACTTGGGCCGCTTTTTGTTCACATCTAGGGAATGGTTAGAGGGATAGTACAATTATTTTTTTAAAAAATTTTTAAACTTCGCATCTCAACCTCATTTATTTACCAAGGATTAATTTCCGAATAACTCGCCAAGGAGACAATAGATTCTGTAGAAATGCTAAATCCAAGTTGAAGGTTAATATTTTGTAGCTATAGTAAGCAGAGCTACAAATATTAACCTATTACAGATTACAGGAGAAAGTTTTGGGGTTTTTTAAATTTTAATTAAATTTTAGCATTTTTCGCAGTAACCACCAAAAACATTGTAGTGCAAATAATTTTGTACCATCTTAATTTTCCAAAATTATTTTCAACTATATTAGCGATTTTATGGTTTAAATATATTTTCTATGTTTAATCAATTTTAAAAAAAAATATCTTAATCACATTTTCTAAAAATAAATTTAGGAATTCTGAACGAATATTAAATGAGTCATGAAATACAATAAATAGCACCTTTCATTACCATTCTGAAAAAACACCAAACTTTACAACTATAAAAAAATACACAAATCCAATATATAAAAATCATTATTTGTTTGTTCGTATTTTATATATACTGTACTTTTTCGTTCATCCCATTTTGATTGAACATTGACTAAATTATTGATTGATTTCACTTAATGTTAATTTTTTTCGATGGCAGAAACGCGCCGGGTACCAGCTAGTATATTATATAACAAAATATCGAATATTACATTTTTTTCAAATAAATCCTTTTTGGAAATATTAAAGCGTTTCAACCGGTACAAAAAATACAGCAAAATTTCTTAAATATAATAAAAACTGAAAATAAACATTAAAAATTGATACTAATAATTCCGTGAAAAATATTAGTTTTAGTCAATCTATTTATCTATCGACTTTCATAAAATATTAAAACATAAAAATTACTTATCTAGAAAATCTTCTCGGAAGATCACCTTGCTCTGTGAATCATATTCCTAAATTAATATAAAATTTCATTTCATTTGGATTTTTTAACTGATAAAAACTATCACATTCCATTCGGACAACAACGAACTTCGTAGATATACATGTAATATTATTTAAGCACATTACCAAATCATGAAATGAATATTCATGAAAAAATCTGAATACTTACACGAGAAATTTTTAAAAAATTTAGTTTTTAAAAAAAGGCCTAACCAATTTAACGAAGCGACTGAAGTATCCCAATCGCTCTCCGAATTCAACAGTTCACAGCAAATTCAAAACAAATGACATTTCCCCTTTTCCAAATTCAACATCGTGACTATTTCGTTATTTCGAACGAATAAAAAATTACAAAAACATCGGTCATAAATACGAGACTTAAAATAGCCTATGAAAGTCGGGTTCGTACATTCCCGACGTCCGATCGACCTTTCCCCGACGAAGCACACCTGGGAAGGTTTAGATCCGGTCCCACGAATCCGAGGAAACCGGATCGGGATCCGACTCGTTTTTTTTAATTCGAAATAAAACGCTTTAAAAAAAATGGGGGAAAGAATGGGAGGGAGGAGAAAAAAAAAGGCGAGAAAAAAAGTTGCGAAATTAATTTAAAAAAAAGATGTATTCCATCCCGGAATAAAAGTTCCTCCCTCCTCCCCCCTTTTATGAGTTTTATCCAGGTAACGATCCCAAATATCGTCTGGTTTCTGGTATCCGGTATGACCCAATATACGGGGAAGGCACCCTTCCCTCTTTAAGAAGAAAGGGTTAAATTAAAAAGAGGAGGGTGGAGGATGGCCGATAAATAGAGGAGATGAATTAAAGGAGGAACTCACCGCCTGATCCTGTTGCCTTGCCGGAGGAGCGCGCTGCCATCTTGGAACGAGGAATGGTGGGAAGTTCGGGAGAGGATCACTTCGCCCGAGGGGGAAACCGAATGACGTCAATCCAAGGTGAGTCTTCTTCCGACGTTCGAAGGACCCATTCGGCTTTTTTCGCTCGGGACAGGTGGGGATGCTTGCAAATCGATGCCCCCCTCCCCCCCTTCGCTCTCGGCTTCCCCCCCATGTTCCAGACGGGACGGGATGACCAGGAACATTCCTTACCCTCCCTTTCCAGGAAAAAAAAGGGGTCAATTAAAGACCTTTATTTTTGCATTCAACCAAAACGATGAGCGTTCGGCGCTGCAGACGAGTCATAACAATTTTGTAACTGATGATATGTCCCGAGCTTAAAGAGCGCGAAGTACGGTCAATGCACCGCGCTGGCTTCTAAACGCGTATATCTTTTTCTTTTCCTAGAAAAATCTCATTAAAAGCAGCATACAAACCAGGGATACTCATCAACACGTAAGCTCTTCTCTCGAAGAGTGGAAAGGGGGGAATAATACGAATTTCTGTAATCAAAATCAATAAGTTGTAAAAAAAATTTAAGGTATGCGACAACATCCGAAGGAAAAATTTTGAATCATTGATTTTTAAAAAAACTAAAACTATGGTTTCTAAATGTGTTGTCAATGATAGTAAAAAATACTACAAGTACAACAAAATTATTTGAAAATATAATATATTTTAAGAAACTATTAACTTATTGTATTACTATAATTTGTAGTCATTTTTAATGTAATTTAACCAAAATGGTTAACACTCTACACAAAATTTGAATGCGGCAAGCTCTATTTTTCTTTCTACACAAATTATATAATATAATGACGAATGAAAGTAACCGAAATGTGAGAAAAATTTTGAGGTGCAAAGAAGGTACGGGTAAAAATATACGTATATATGCATTTTTTTTTCCAATAAATTTACAACTTAATTTTTCTAAAAACATCTATAAATGAAATAGTATTTCACCAAAGAGAAAACTTTGGGTTCATTTCATTGCCCATATCATTTAAAACACACGCTGAAATTTTTATGTAAATACCTCTATTAGTTTCTGAGATATGTTAACGGTAGAGAATTTTTACGGAAATTAAAGGTTTGAGAAAACTGAAGTTAAAGACAAATTTTGGCTGAAAAAAAATGTGACCCTGGATGATAGGCCTTCCTGTTTTTAGAAAAGCTAAACTGTTTTAGAAAGAGGACAGTTTGAACTATAAGAAATAACAATTAAAAAAAATCCCCAATGTGATCGATAACCAGTGTTTTTAACGTAGACGCATACCTTACGGAACAGAGACAAAACTAATCTCACGGATATTATTTCATTAAAATTAATTTTGTTTCTGACAAAAAAATTCGTAGTGAAGACCTTGTATAAACTCCAAGTCATACTTCGATGAACTGACATAAAGGTGATTGATACAAATAAAGAAAGATTGAAATAATTTTAATACTCTCTAAAAGATTGAGTATTAAAAATAGCGGAATAGCAGTCGGTATTTAATAAAAAAAAACTATTTTAATTTTGTCTAGTTTTACATATAAACTATGTACTAGAGATTAATTGCCATTTTAATACACACACACACATTAAAAAATCAATTTATATTATTAATATAAAAGAAAATCTTTAAAAAAAATAACCAATTCCACAGAAATTTATCAATGAAAGTAAAACCATAAAATTTTCATTTAAAATCAGTTTTAACTATATGATCAAGCACTTCAAAAAGACCTTACAAAGTTCTCATAAATTTTGACACTACTTCCAGGCTAACTTAAAAAGCATTTACTCCACGAGATAAATCATAAATCTACTGGTAGAAAAAAGTTGCGATGCCAAGATAAAATTGCTAAAATTTTTTATGCCTCAGATGAGAAAATGTTTATTGCCAGTTGGGTTTTTTTAATTGCATTTTTTAAATTTTTTTCCCAAAATAAATCAAAACAATATAAATTCAGAACTGAAATTCACAGGTATCCGGCCTCTTTAAATGTTTTTGTAATCAATTTTAATAAAAGACAATATTTTAAGATTAATTTCACTTAGAGGCAAGCAAGTTACTAAAAGCTTTCTTTCTACTCCAAATCGAATACTAGGCACTAAGATCTAAAAACTATGAAATATTAATGTCTTTTTTCATATGTTCGTGCCTAATCAGAGCAATTTTTTTATCACTATCTTTTGTTCTTTAAGTGATGCAAATAAATCCTGATATTATTAGCACTTTAAGCGTAACATTATGTTTTAAGATTACGTAATAGATACAAAGTTGTTTTTTTCAGTGTGCAAAATGTAGATAGAAATTTAGAAACAGGCAGAAAAGCAATTGTAAAACATTTAAAACCAAAAAACCGCAAGCCGTCTTTTGAAGTAAAGTTGCAAATTAAGTTTGTTAAATAAAGAAAATCGGGCTACCTCATAAGTCAAACTGAATTTTTATTAATCATAATTGCATCATTTAGCGCTCCTTCAGTAAAAAACCTTACTGAAGAGAAAAAAGAAAGAAAAACGGGGGGGGGGGGTACACAACAGAAGGATAAAAATAAATAACATGTTATTTACTTTTCACATAACGGGAATGTTATTTATAATTAACTGCTTCAACCTTTAAGGTTTTGTCTTTCTATGACGCATTGATAATTTCGAAGATTACGAAATGCACTTTTACAATTAATAGTGCTTTTGAGGTAGAATTTGTCAACTGGATGTGAGAAAACTTTACGCGGAAAATCAAATTTAATTGCAGATGACACGGTATATTTTTGAATAATTTCTAAGAAAAACTACTAATTTAATAGGGGAGAAAACCACTAACGGATAACAAATGAAATAATGAAGATGACAAATGCATCAGGCCTTTATAAAGAAATTATGATATCGCTTTAACAATGAGATTTCTCTACCTTTTTCTACCTTCTTAATCCTTCTGTACTCTTAAGGTTCTACGTAAACACTTGAAACTTTGAAAATCGTTCAAAATATCGAATATCCTTTTTTTATTATTATTTCTTTAAAATGTTCTCCATTCCTTTAGCTTTCAAACGATACCAAGATATTGTCAATATTCGGAATATTTCTCGAGTGATACGGATTTTTTTTTTTCAGGCACTTTCACTGAAAACTATAGTTTTTTTTAAACACATTTTGCGAAGAATTATATTTTGCTACAACGCTGCTTCATTCAAACAATCCTAACTCAACAAGAAATGAACCAAATACGATTATTTACATATCAAAAGAATCTGCACGGAACGGTGGATGTTTTGTGTCTTCATCAAAGTTATATTTACAGAAAAAATATCGCTTTTTCTATTCATCATTTATGAAAAAATATGTTTAAAAAATCTATATATTTTTATAATTTGATTGAGGCTGACAACATGAAGACTACTATTAGGCACCATTTCAACTAGAATGGTGTGTCTGTACAAATTAGAATTTAAGATACCATGTTTCAAAAAATATGCTAATTAGCTCATTAAATATTAATTTGTCAATTAATAATTAGTGCTAAATCGGTGTAATTAGTGTGTTTAGTTTTTTCTCGCTGAAATGAGTTAAAACAAATATTAACGACCTACTGTGGAAAAATTGGATTTTTTAATTTAAAATTAAAAAAAAAATCTAGTGTGTACATACACCTTAAATGGAAATGAATCTAAATATTTCGCAAAAGTAATAATTAAAGTCATGAAATAAAAGACATCAAATTAATAATTGTGCCTTCGGTGACATCCATAGACGCAACGAAAATTTATTTTCATGTTCAACATATTAATAAAGCACTGCATCAAAGTATCGGAAATTTAAACCGAAAACGTGTGTGTGTGTGTGCGTGCGTGCGTGTGAGTGTGTGTGTGTGTGTGTGTGTGTGTTGGCGCTCTACAGGCCAGACCGTTGGACCTACAGCTACCAAATTTGGTACATGTATACCTTAGAGGTCCAGAATGTGCACCTCGGAGCCCTTTTTTCGAATTTTTAATTAGAATTTGAGTTAATTAAAATTTAAGCGAAATTTCAACGTTTTCCCGCTATAACTTCCGAAAATATGATCGCATAAACATGATTTTTACATCAATTTAAAGATTAAAAAATTAGCTTTCTAACGGTATCAGTTTTTATAATTTATAATGTAAGCTTCTATTTTTAACAAATTTTTAAAGAAATATTTTAACCATGTTTTTTAGCACGTGACTGGATAAAATAAAAGAATGCCGGAAGTTCCAATAAAAAAAATTATCATCGCAAAATAAATCTACAGAAATGCAACTTTCAGCACGTGACTGGATAAAATAAAAGAAATAAAAAATGCGATATTTTCTTTAAAAAATAAATGCAAAGCAAAGGTTTCTACAATCGTTGGCAATATCTATATCATTAACTCAATAAATCTTCTTTATTTACGGTAAACCTGATTGAATTTAGACAGGATATGCATTGAAATCCCGACAGAATGGCATATTTATGTAATCGTTTGTAATATCTGTATCATTAATTTAATACTTTTTTTCCCTTTCTCGCTTTCTTTAAAAAAACATATTTAATATTTTAGAAACATCATCGAAATTTTTTTTTAATATTTTGGAAGCATAACCGATGGTTCAAACTGACTGATTTATAAAATTAAAGAATATTATTAGGAAAAGGTGTACTGTTAGAACTTTCCGTCCCTCATCTTAAAGAAAATACTAATTTCAGGTTAATCAACGCCCGGAATTACTTCAAGGCTAATGAATATGTGATTTAGTTGAAAATTTTAGAACTCTTTACTCATGGCGAACCAGCTGGTCGCCAAAGGCGGCTAGTATATATATATATATAGGGAAAGAGTGAACTAATAGTAGGAATTGAAAAAAAGCACAGAATTTGATACTTTTCCATTATTTTTTAATTTTAAAACATCAAATTTGTAAATTGCAATCGTATTAAATTATATAAAGTTTTGAAAAGAATGATACCAAGAACTTATGAAGCTTCAAAAACCTTCTGTATAAAACTTCAGATATCACGCAACAACATAATGAGTGCCTTTCTTAAAATATAGATGTTCAGCTTTTTTGCTTCAATACAAAAAGTTTATTTTGTTGTTTGATTAGTGCGCATATCAACACCAACTCAATAATATATTCACCTTTCATTCCGGCTAAATCCGTGTTCTAAAGCAAAGATCTTATGATAGGTATTCAAAACGTATTTCCTGTATTGCAATAAACTGATTCTCGATCGAGTCATATGAGTGGAAAAATCAAATATTTTCCTTCTTTTTTGTTCCACTTTTCTATTTTGGAACACTTGTACTAAATTACAAACATTTGATTTTGATTTTTTTAATACGATCCTTTGGAACTTATCAAATACAGTTTCAACCACTTTTAAGTAAAAGATAGAATTTGGTTTTTTTATTGTTACTGCAACAAACATATTAATGGATATTCTTAATTTTGGAGATTAAAGAAAAACTCACCAGATTTTGAAAGAACCCGAAAACGGCCGCCACAGAAGATTCCTGGAAAAGAGAAAAGAACAATTTTAATATGATTCAACTTAAAACTATTCACGTTGTGAATGAATTTAGTCTTTCGCTACAATAAAACAAGAATCTTTACTAAAAAGAGTAAATCGTAATTTATAAGGAAAACTAAAAGCGATATATTTTATCATCAATATATTTTGGAGAAAAGGAATGTGTACAGTTTAAAATTTTAATTCAAATTTTTATTGCATTTATGACTTTTCCAATACCTTTCACAAATAATTTTTAAAGTATATTTTTTAGGTGTATTTTTAATTATAAACAGAATACTATGAATACAATAAAATTATTTGAAAATATATATTCTGTGAAATAGGAAAATGTATAGGAATTTTTAATGAAATTTAACCAAAAATGTTAATACTACACAAAATGGTAATGCAGCAATCCTGTTCTTCTTTGTACACAAGTTACAGAATGTGAAGATGAATGAAATGAACCAACATCCAAGAAATATTTTGAGATGCAAAGAAGTTATGATTAAAAATACGTATATATGCATTTTTTCCAACACCTTAATTTTTCTAAAAACACCTATAAATTAAAAAATATCTCACCAAGAGTAAAGATTCATTTCATTTCCTATATTATATTAAATCCAATCTGAAATTTTTATGTAAATTCCTTTATTAATTTTTGATATATATTAACGGTAACGAATTTAATGAACATTAAAGTTTTGGGAAAATATAAGTTAAAGACCAATTTTAGCTGAAAAATATGTGACCTTAGATAGGTCAGTCTTCCTTTTCCTAGAAAATATAAACTGCTTTGGAAACAGGAAAATCTGAACTACAAGAAATAACAATTTTAAAAAATTCGCCGATGGGGTCGATAACCAGTGATTTTAACGTAGTCGGATACTTTAAATTATAAGTCCCAATCACCAACATGTTTCTTAACTAATATGCAAAAAAGATTTTCAAACAGCCAAATTTTAACAACAAACCTATCGAAGTATATATAGTTCCAAAAAAAAAAAAAAAAAAAAAAAACTCTTTGATTATTTTAAACAGACCTTTTAATGCGGGTCATTTTCAAAAAGAAACAAAGTGGCGGAATCGAAAAGAAATAATTGCTCTAAAATGGCTTCTTTATTAAAATGAACAAGGCAGTAAATATCTCTTAGAACATTCGAAACCTAGCAATTTTAACAACCAATGACACAAAACATGCAACATGTATCTACATGATGACAGGACAATGCGGCATCTTTTTTTTTTTAACTTCAGATTCAGTTAGTTAAAACAATAGTAAAATTACGAAGCAATTCTGCCAATAACTTTTGAAATCTGACAGTATGTTTCAAAAAGTTGATACTGCAGATTATGCTGCTAAGCAATTATGTTTCTATCCATCTCTGTTTGTCTATATAAAATAAGATTCTTAAAATAATGCATAGAAAACAAACTCAAAATGCTTTTTAAGAGAATTAATACACGCTAGCTACACCATAGAAGTTGTTAAAAACAAACTAAATTTTAGTAAAATGCCGGCACAAAACGGGTTGCATGGTTATATCTGAGTGGCGCCATCTAGTGAATGACATTTACTTTAGAGAATTAAATCCAGAGTACATAAGGTTAAGAGCATATACATAGTGGGCTTAATAGCAGTATTTCAGTAGTGTCAATGCCATAATACGTGTATCTTTGTGAGAGCATTTAACGAAACTGAAGTAAATTAGCATGAATGTGATCTCCCCTAAGATGCAACCCTCTCTCATACCGCTAAAGTTAAAATGAGTAACACAAACACGACAGAAAAAAATTCGTAAGTTATCATGAAAAATGAAATATTAAATTCATAAAACAAATTTTTACATAGTCTAATCAATAATTTGAATGTCCTAACTTGATTGATTCAATCTTTCAATATTTGATATTGCATTGGAAAGATTCAAAAAGTACAGATTTTTCAAAAAAACAGTGGTTTTTTTTTTTGTGTGTGTTTTTTAATGATCCATCAGCGGAACATAAATGATAAAATAGGAATAATATTTTTACCTCTATAGAAATGAATTACAAATTCAGTTTACTCAGGCACTTGCAAATATTTAAGTGAAAGGTTCAGAAAAGCCATGATGGGCCCAAACAGTTCCTTTGTAAAATCCCATTTACCCGTAGAACCGACTTGCGTTTCAATGCCAAGCAAAATGTCATGAATTTCCATAACTTGACAAATTACATTTTAATTATTTGTTTACCGTTAAAAACACTTGTTTAGCTTTACTAGTTTCACGTTTAACACTAAATTCAGTAAAAGATTTTATAATAATTTCTTAAGAAACCATTAGAATTACGGAGTTGTGTCTGTATAGTTTATATACTCAACGCTTCTCCATTAACTATCAGTAATCTATTCATTTCATTATATTTCGCAAAATGATAAGCAGGCCATTATCGAGTCTAGTTACATAAACATCCAATTTTGAAGCATCACTAGGGCTATTTTGGGAAGGACCTCGTCATTTTGACCATTAGATGACTAGGAAGACACCTGAGCTAGCATCCCCTCTCCAAATTTCCACACCACAATAGTGGGAGTGGCGGATCAAACCCGCTTACACGGCGGTTCTTCGGTGGAATCGGGCCTCGAACTTACAACCATCCGATTTCAAAGACGAGACCTTAACACCAGGCCACCGCGGCCCCGACCACTGTAGAATGGTGAATTCAAGAAAAAATTATTTCAAAATATCAAATTTATACGGAAGGATTACAAAATGATCGCTAACAAGTAACCCATAATAAAAAAGAAAATTTTTTAATGTTCCATTTTAGAATGCTGAAGAAAGTGTTTTCAAAATTATTTTCCCTGAAGTAGTATAGTCTGCCATAAAATTTCTCTTCAAACACTGAACTGGCTATCAAACTTCATATTTAGCAGAAATAAAGACTTAGAGCCAGGTATAAATGGAATTGTCTATAAGTAATGTACTTTTTTTCCAAATTCGATTCTTGCTTATTTTCTTTAACTATTTATATACATCTTACATTATTTGTGATCGGTCATCTCAAAGCTTGGCGACGACTTTGACAATCTTGGCGACCAATAGAAATGACTGGAAAATTTTAATGAATTAATATTTGAAAAAGAAAAAAAAAAAAGACTGTATTAAAATCAATTGTAATTTACAACAAATTTTAAAAAAGTATTTGAACTTGAGTGGATGAATAAAAAGTATTTTATCAACGATTGAAAATTTGAACAAAATATTATGTATTATATAGGGAAAGTGTGAACTAATAGAAGGAATTGAAAGAGTCATAAAAAGAACTCAAAATTTTGAAGAAGCTTTGACATAACAAATTTAAGTCAAAATTTTCCATTTACTCTTGAAGAAGGCGCGTAGATTTATCTTGATTCCACTATCCGGCAAAAATGGAACGCCATGGGAGGAGGGGGGGGGGGTGCATGAGGCTAAAAATATCGTTTGGTGAATCACTGAGAAAGCCAAGAAAAAATACCCGCACCTGTGCCTCCGAGAGCATTTTTTGTGACAGAGAGTATCGGGGAAAGATAGTCAAAAGGCAGGGTAGTGCAAAACATAGCTTTACTCTTCGTTACTTACATAATTAATAACGCAAGACTTTTTGTCCGGGTGAATTTCGAAGAATAATACACAAATAATAAATTCTTGATGTTATTTAACAAAATAAATCATTGATAACTAATAAAATTTCATTAAATAACAAAATTGATAAATGAAGAGAGTTAAATTCAAAAATTTTTTTCGAGAAAAGGAGGGGGGGGGGCCTTAAAAAATAGGAAAAAAATTTCCGACTAACTAAAAAATTAAAGATAAGGTATCCGATTACAATGAAAACAAAAATGTCCGATGTAATATATATATTGAGACAGATCAAACTTCTTTTTTTTTTTTCAAACCGGTTTAAGACTTTTTCTGAAAAGTGTAAAAAAAATTAACACTGATTATAGCTTAGTTATATTAATTCCCATTTTAAAACACTAAGGCTATTTTGGGACGGACTTCGTCCTTTTGCACCGAGATCTGTTGACGAGGACGACACCTGAGTAAGCACTTCTTCCTCCAAATTTCCACTTGACACCTGTGAGAAAACATTTGACCTCGATGTATTTAACGTGAACGATGCCAGCTTACTCGACAGTTCTTCGATGGCATTGGGTTTCGAACCTAAAACTTTCCGTTTCCGAAGTTGAGACCTTACCACCAGGTCATGTGGCCAACAAGGATTATAAGATTTTGTTCGAAGCAATATCAGAACTAGAAGTAGCATTATGAAGAAATAGGGATTATAATTGTAATATTTTGCAAAATATTACAATTAAGTACGATATAGCAAAAGTCAGAGTTATCCTTCAAAAAACACGAAAAACACACAAAAGTATTAAATGTAAAAGGAAAACAGACCTAATATGGATAAATTGAAAGTTACTACAGAACTAAATTTGTAGTAACACAGGAAATATATGCAAATGCTTTTATTATTTTGATTTTCATTATTGCAATGCAAATGCGTTAAGGTATTAATAATTCGTGTAAGTATCAACAAACATAGACCTTCAGCTATTCATTCAAAAATAAGATGGCAGGTCTTCAAAAAATAATGGACATAAGAATTATTTTTAAGAAATCGTTCGGTCAATAATTACTGTAATTAGTGTCAGCAAAAAAATGTAAAAAACAAATGAATATCTTAATGGTATGGTTATGGAATTCCAAGACATTTTGTAAAACTGAAATCAAAGCAGCTAGAGTTATTAATATCGTAGTTATATAAAATTATTTGTTATAAATTTGTATTAACGGTTTGAAACTGAGAAATGGTAATTATATGCTAATTTCAATGGCACTAACTGAAAATAAGCTAATTAATGATTCCAACAGACACATTCAGCCATAAGTAAAACTCGAACACTTATTGTACAACAAAACAAGATATGTCTGCAAAACAAGAAAAACGAATGCGAGATCTAACGTTGTAGGAAATTTAACTCCTACAACCATATTAGTTATGTTTTTCGATAAAAAGAAATTTTTAAATTTCAATTTTCTCAAAACTTTTTTTTATTAAAAAACTCCAAGTATTAACATTTTCAAAACTTAAAAACAATTATCTGAAGATGACAGAATAGTTTAATAGTTAATGACTAAATATGGGCAATGAAATGGTGCAGAATTTTTGTGGAAATACTTTTTCATTTTTATAAACAATTTAGTTTAGGAATTAGAGAGAATGTTAAACATTAAAAAGTATTTTAGTCGGTAACATTTAAACTCAAAAAAAAAAAAAAAAAGAAGCATTAAATTACCGGACATTTACTGGTTGCGTTATTGTCTGTTTTAGCAATCAAGATGAGTCACACGCAAAATTCAATAATTTTTTTTTATAGGATTCTTTTTCTTTTAAGTCTAAGATTTATGCTACTAAGCCCGCAACCATCCATACTTTAATGAATGAAAGTCAGTGTTGAATCAACAAAATTCAATCCGATTTATACAAAACTGTTATTAGGTAAAGAAAAATTAAAAGTTCTATCGCTTTAAATAGCAAAATTCGGGTGACCCATTCTAATCACCAAAATAGGAAACTATGAAATGACTCAATCATAAATTCCGTCGCATTGCTTCTCGGATATGAGACACGTGTCACAGACCATATTTTGTACGAAAATAGCGAATTGTAGCTGACAAACTTTTATTATTCTTAAAATATTGCTCAACAATGGAGAAGCGTTGTTCTCTCCTGTAGTGCTCCAATTTTAATAGCCTTGAACTGTCAGCTGTTTTTCTCCCTTTCTCTCGTAGGTAACACTCAATCGCGCATATTGTAGCTTCTTGAAAAGGAAAAAGACATAAAAGTACACAAGACATTCATTCACAGACATAGACAAAAACATTCAACAGAGATTAGAAAAATAACTTAAAATTCCTCCGAGATTTTTTAAAATCAAATTAATTAAAAATTGATAAAATTAAAGAGTTCGGGATCCAATAAAGAGTTCACGCCTAGCTCACAACCAACAATCTGTCTCTCTTGCTTTTCTCGCCTCCCGTTTTATTTATTTATTATATATATTCTGTCGGCGCCCATCTCGCCTCAGTTCAAGTTCGAATAGCGTCGAAGAGGTTCAACCAATTTCTGCTCTACAGCGACTTCTATATGAGCAGCAGGGCGGTACAATATGGAACAATATTCCAATCTTGCGTGAACTTTACAAACGTAATGCTTTCAACCATGAGCTAAAAATATCAAACATTATCTAAAAGCAGCTTGCATAATCCCATGGCTTTTGCAAAACGATGGATACAGAAGAGTAAATAAAATAGTTTCGTCTCTCAAAAACAAGATACATGATCGCAATGTTTGAATGATCCAAACTTTCATTTAACTGAAACTAATTTTTCCGCAAAAATATTCGTGCCTGTAAAGCGTTTTAGAAGAGTGAGGTTCGTGAGCGAGGATGGAGGCTCGACCAACCGAGACCTCTCGGGGATGCTCTCGAAACGACGAGAATCGTCTGCAGTGAAACGGCTCCATCCACAGTCCAATGAAGTTTTTCGTCAGCAGCAGGAAATCAAATGCTAACGACATACTCGCATATCGAACATTTTTCTTATGCGATTTTAGAATGTGAGCATTTTAATAGATAGTTCCCCATCTTTCATATGCGAATGCATACAACTTTATTTCTTCAATTCAAGGTATCACCGCATCGGTTTGCATTAGTAATAAGTCTTGTTATGAAATGTTATTTTTTTAATGAAATTTATATGTTGAGTATACGAATTCTCGACATCATAAGAGTCAAAATCAGGTAGAAAATGAGGAAAATCATACGAATGTTTCTTCTACTGAATTGGGAACTTTAAAAAAAATGTTTATGTTTAATATGTTTATAATATTTTTCTGTATGAGTTTTTCAGTGGCTTTAATATACGGAACACCAGTCATATGAAGGATTTTTTTTTCCCCAATATCAATATTATTATTCATCTGCCACCAATAACTAAAAGCATGAAATTCACACTTTTCATCATTAAGTGTGTTGCAATAAATACGTCTATAATCATAAGAATTATTTAATACTAGCCATCTTTGGAAACCAGCTGGTTCGCCATGAGTAATGCGTTCTAAAATTTTCAATTAAATCACATATTCATTAGCCTTCAAGTAATTCCGGGCATTAATTGGCCTGAAATTGATATTTTCTTTAAGATGATGGACGGAAAGTTCTAAAAGAACACGTTTTTCTAATATTCTTTCATTTTATAAATCAGTCAGTTTTAAAGATTGATTTAGAAGATTGATTGATGTAACAATTTTTATTTAAAATATGAATAAAAATATTTTATAAAATATGGCTCACTGAGCAAAGTATGAAGAAATCGAAAACTCATTATTCATAAATGCATTGTTTGACTCAAGCTACATTAAATGTAATTATTTACTTCATTTAGATCAAATTAATAGTATTAAACAATATATATGCCTATAACAATATTTTACAAATTGGCCATTGGAGCAGAATTTGAATGCATATCCTGTATAAATTAAGAAGTCTAAATGTATTAGTTTTGGCTTTTAAAATAACAAGAGCTCTCATATCTAAATCCATAATATTTCTTTTAATACACATATATAAAAATGTTTACTAAAAAAGTTTTGATTATATCTTAGAAAAGAAAAAAAAAAGCCGTAAGTTACAGAAAACACATCAACAAAAATGAATTTTATAGTAAAGACATAAAACAAAACTAATAATGCTAGCAAAACCCATAATTTTTAATATGTTTTTCTCAAATTAAAAAGTGGCAATAAAACTATTTTAACACAGTACGAGTGTCCTGATCGTCAAGCTCCCAAAACAGCCCTAGTGTTGCTTCAAAACAGACGTTAATATACAACTAAACTAAGCTCCCTGGCCGTAGGAGCCATCCAAAAATGCAAATTAGGGTTTTTTTTTTTTTTTTTTTTTTTTTGCAGGGTGATGTGTAGTCTCAATTGGAATAATTTCAACATAACAATAGGATTGCGAACAGTGCACCAAATTCATCGAATTTTAATAAAGGAATCCAAATTTATCCCTTCCTTATCAACAACAGATGTTTAACTGAATTCCGATACAAGTTTGAGAAGTTTTTGCGGAGGCACGAGGAAGAGGATGGAAAAAGATCTTTGTGTGGAGGCACGACGTCCTCAGGCAGCAGTCAACTTTATCTGCCGGTATCAGCTGATGCAGGCACTTCAACAGGGGGAAAGGAAAAAAGCAGGTTATTTCTCTACACTGTTTCGAAGATGCATTATCAAACTGTTGTCAGTCGAATTCCGAAGTTTAAAAAGACGATTACACTCTTCTCTCCGACTTCCGGGAAAAGAAATACTTTCGTTTTTTTATATTCGGTTATGTCTACGCTCATGTTTTAGTCTCATTTCTTCTTTTAAACGTGGAATTTTTCTTAAATTGTCCAAAGTTACAAGAAGGTATTTAAAAACACTGTATAATAAATCTATATGAATAAAAATGAATGTTTGTTTGTATGTCTCTTATGCGCTGCCGTACCGCTCATCCGATTCCGATGAAACTTTGAATGCTTATTACTTGCAATTATTTGTTTCTGCTGAAGATGGAAAAGCAAAAAAATAATGCCAACTCTAAAATAATAAAGTTTTAAAATATAGAATAAATATTATTAACGCAGCCCCTTCATATATCACTCAGTGTCAATGAATGTATTCATGTCCGATACGAAATAAATCATTTTTTTCTATCATCCCTAATAAAACAAGACGGTTATTTTAAATTTAAAACGATATTTCCAAAATGACTTCTGCGGCAGCAACGCGCCAGGTACCAGCTAATAGGTAATAAAAACACCGAAAGTATTTGCTTCAGATGGATGTGTCTAACATTGGCAGGCAAATATGTTAAAACATTTCATTAAAATATTTTTCTTATAATATTACATAAAGCTAAATTTCTTTTCAGCTTTATTTTGTTTCTCATTAACTAATGCTTCAATGTAAGATTCAGCTATCTTCCTGCTGTAACATGCTGATTAGCAGCCGTACGATTTTAGAAAAGAAGCTAATTAAATGCGCATGCGCAAAGCTGGCTATATTTTGGAGTTAGAATAATGAGAGACCCCCTTTTTAAGCGTTGTGTGTAGTATTGTTCATGTCTCTCTTCAATGTTAAAATTGGGTAAATAAATTATTTTTGGTCATGATTGTCTATTCAGTATATGTGGAAACTTTACTTTCAGCATCCCTTTGAAGTAGCGAAATATTTTTCTGCTTAATGATGAATGTAATTTCTTTATGAAGAATAAGAATAAACAAAAAGGTAGACATTGAGACTTAAGCAAAAATATATTTTAAAACATTTACATAGAAAGCATAAGTCATTCTATTGATCCTCTGACCCGCCCGAAGGCACATGGAGAAAATACTGAATGACCGGACCGCCACTCGGGCGGGAGCTGTGGTTGAGTCCTAAAAGCCCTCACTGGCCACGGTAAGTACATCCCGTCATCGCTGGGAGGAGCCAGATCCCCCCCCCTTTGGTGAGATCCAACCCCTCTGCTGGAAAAATCTCCTCAATTAACGAGATGCCCAGGATAACATAAAAAACATAAATAAGAATTGAATTATTGGATTCAGTACTTCAATTTTTGCAACAATTAACACTATTAAAATTAAATAATTAAAATATCGATTGTTTGAAAAAACTATATATAGTTTAAACATATATGTTTATAACTTGATTTGGTAGACAATATGAAAAATCTTATTAGGTATCATTTCCAACTGGAATTGTGAGTTGGTACAAATTATAATTTTAAATGTCATGTTTCAAAATGTAGGCTAATTAGTTAATAAGATATTAATAATTAGTGTAACGTGTTTTTTTCTCGCCGAAATGAGTTTAAGCATACATTAATGACCTACTGCAAAAAAATTGGATTAAAAAAAATCATCTAGAGTGTACATACACATTAAGTTAATACCTATTGCGAGTAAATAAATTTTTAAAATCTAGAGGAGATGAAATTTTATTTGGAGAATCTCTCCGGGTGAACGTCAGATTCTACTTCATTTTCATAAATATTCATTGCTCGAATAACCTGAATAACAATCGCTATCACGTTTCACCACCAATACAGTGTACCTGCAATAAAGCCAGTTTTACGGAAGATTTTTCGATTTAAGGAACGATTCCAGAGGACTTCAACGCAGAATTTTATTTAGAAAAATCCTTCATTATAAATGGAAAATGATAGCAAACCCCTTATTAACATTTATTACTTTTTCAATGATTATGAAGATGCACAGCAAAAAAAAAGTTCGGAGATATTGCTATTTGTTTTATGTACCTATTACTGCACTAATTTTAAATTAAAATTTTTAATTTCTTGATTGTAGTTACCTTTAAAACTCGAGTTTATGTAGAGTTTAAATGGTGACCATATAAATTACGTTTGAATCCTAGATATTACATATTCATAAGCTAGTTAATATGCGACTACGTTGGAGATTACATTAGGGTCATTTCGGAACACGCAATCAGAGGTCAAATTCAACAATGCATTGAAAGTCTGCAGGACTGTTCAGGCGTGATCTATCAGCGAGAACTCTGTAGAATTGAATCAGTAGATGCATCAAATTCAATTTGACACATAATTTTATCACCAAAATTAAAGATGCGTGTAAATTCTGACATCTACAATGGCCAATTCAAGAATATATAAACGCCGTTATTCAAAAATTAAAACAAAAAAGAAACAAATATAATTTAATTACAAATTTGAAAAATTGCATTAAATTTTGGTTCCAGAAGTCGATGTGGAAAAAAGTAAATATATTTTCGATACACTTTGTTAAACCGCGTAGTTGTGTGTAAAACGCACGGGACTGAATATTTAAGATGAAATCGTGGGTAAAAGATTTCCAGTATATAACACCAAAATAATAGAATCTATATTATATTAGACACATACATATTATAAAGCGTAAGATATGTGGCACAAAAATCGATCAATTAAAAAAAAAATCACAAAAATCATTTATTCGCAACAGCCAAATGAAAACAAACCATTAATGAATTTTTAGATTGCTTCATAGAATATTTTTACAACTACACAGATTTCAACACTTCTTTTGGGTAATTAATGGAAGTAACAAAACATTACTTGAAATATTTCGATGAATATTCGCCGTTTCATCAAAAAGTTCATTCAGAAGATGTAAAAGAAACTAAGAAATAGATGGGTTTCAAACAGAAAGCTTAAACGTGCGCAAATTAGATTTATAAGCGTCATGATAAAAATACGAAAATTGATATTCATTTTTTCAAAAAACTACCACACAAAAATAGTTTTTATATTCTAGTTATTCAAAAAATTATCTTTTTCACGACATTCGTTTCAATCCCAAATAATATCTCACTTTATTATAATAATGCTTTTGCTACAATTTGATGCAATATTTTACAATGTCATGATGAAGTTAATTCTCATACATCAAAAGATTCGATTGCCAATTATCCATTCCGCAGGGGAATTTTCGCTTTCATTTCGGAAAACAAACATTTTTTAATATGAAATAAACAGATTCACTGCATTCAGGGTTTTCAGTTCCATCAAATAATAATATGAAATTTAATGCATATATTATATATACCTTCAGTATAAATCATTTAATAGCATAACATTAATAATCTGAGCTAGCAAATAATAGTAATAATATAAAGTACTAGCAACATAAAATTATTTGCATTTTAGAAGGGAAAAAACATGTTAAAAGTGGCATTTTACAACAACTTCCGTTCGAAGATTGAGACTTACGGTTAATTTTCAAGTACATTGCACTTTTTTTAACCCCTTTAAGTAAAATGACGAGTATAGCTCGGCATTGATTTTTCAAGCCACATAGCACAAAGACGAGCTATACTCGTCTTTGTGCTATGTGGCGTGACGAGTTATACTCCTCATGCGACTAAAGTTACTCTTGAATATAATAATAAATTAGATTTAAAATTTATAGTGTATTGAATTCTGTGGCACTTATGTTGATATCATAGATCACTATTATATCGTTTGATTGTTTTGGTACAAATTACGGCCAAACTATTAGTAGTCATTCTGATAAATTCGTTTATTCATTCTAACAAACATTTAGCCTGAGTATCTGATGTACTAAATGTTAAACATGCAGTGAAATAATCACCATAAGGAATAAGAGTAATGCAGATCAAGAAGATCAAAGTGATTCAGAAAAATCAAAAAATAGGCATATATTTAACCGATACTGATATTGAAACTAGTGATAGTGAAATATTACCGAGAGGACAAAAACGCGCATAGTGACTAATAAGTGAATTTTGTGAGTACTCTAGAGTCGTAGACACATTTTGTGCCCATAATAAAATACAAAAAAATGACAGGAATGCCTGGCGTAAACGCGAAAACTAGGGGCTAATCCGAAATTACTAGAGGTTTTTGAAGAAATGTTGAATGCGAACTTACAAATTACAATTACATCCATACAAATATAATTTTAATTAATAATTATAAATTAGTTAAAATTATAAAATAAACTAAGTTTTCTAAAATAAAAATTAAATAGCTTTTTCACCCAAAATTTTTTCTTAAATCTTACTGGAAAGGGTTCATTTGATAGATTTCGGCTTCTAGATAACATGAAAAGAAAAACGGTTTTGGATAGAAAAATGTTCAATTTAATATATTTTTTTCAAAAAAAAAAAAATTCTTCACCAATATGGTCAAAAAATGCCATTTTCAAATTAGGCAGTCACTTTTTTTGTTGTTGAAAAATGATTAAATTATTTTTTAAAAATTCATTAAAAAAGAAAATTTGTTGATTGAAATATTAGTATCGTTAAAAAGATCTTTTTGTCTTTAATATGATGTAAAATTGAATTTTGTGCTATAATATTTTCGGAAGTTATAGCGGAAAAACGTCGATATTTCATTTAATTTTTATTTCATTCGAATTCTTCGAAAAAATCACTCAGAGGTGCACATTTTCGACCCCCAAGGTATTGCCAAATTTGGTAGCTGTAGGTCCAACAATCTGTCCTATAGGACGCCAATACACACACATTGAGCTGTATTATAAGTGTAGAAATTAAAACAATGGTTTCCATCATTCTATTCACATCTTTTCAGTCATGGTTTGCACAATTTTTAGTCTTCCAGTTTAAAAATTCTGCTTTGAATTTCATTCCGAATCGATAAACATTGACTTTATTTTTTTCACATGGG
>JAPMOQ010012558.1:1399975-1419333 GCA_026543055.1 Argiope trifasciata
AAATTTTGACTCAAATCGTAGTACTACAACTCCCGCCTTTAATGTGTAAACGTCCCGTTTTGAAGCAACATTAGAGCTATTTCGAGATTGACTTCGTCATTTTGAACAGCGGTCAGATGGCGACGGCGACACCTGAGCTGGCAACCGCTCTTCATACCACACCAGCGGAAGGACGTTTGGACTCGACGGATTTAACGTGCACCAGACCCGCTTACACGGCACTTCTTCGGTGGAATCGAGCCTCCCAACTGGCAGCCCTCCGGTTTCGAAGCCGAGACTTTACCACCAGGCCACCGCGGCTTATATCTGATACAAAGTATCTGCTCAGTACCATCCAGTTGGCCTTTTATTACGTCGGCAACGTTATGAGCATGCGTGATGTCTTAAAAACCTACATATATTTTCCTGTAAGCTGTGTTATCTTTTACACCATGTAACAGGGAACATACCATTGAAAAATCTGTTTACTACTGCACTAACGAAATCAGCAAAACCTTTTTCTCTTCTCAGCCATCCGTCAATCACTGTTAAATCAATGTCAATACTTTTCGGAGAATTCCCAGTTTAGAATCATAACCGTATTAGCATCTGCTATCAATCTCGGCTTCGGTGACATGCATCAATCTTGTAAAAAAGTATCCAAGTGATATATTTGTATCAAAACAAAATACTATATCAGATAATTACAATTTCATCAAATCTTAGTCAACCATTGTGCCTCGACTACACTATACGCGTATGTTATATTTTATACCTATATATATTATTTCTTATCGTGCATTAAATGGAAGTTCAGGGTGTGTGCTTTTAAACTGACGGTACTCAGAAAACTCTGCAGCTAGAACTATCAACCATAAAGTCACCAAATTTTGTACGGGGACAACTAACGACATGGGAAAAAGGAATCCGAGAGAAAAAAAAAATTATTTCGAAAAATTGTCAACGGGAGAAAGTGGCACTTTTGAGCTAAAGTTTAACTGAACGATAAAATTTTAAAAGACTACAATAAACAGATTAACGAATAAAGAATTAATTTTTCCACAAATGTACTTTATTCGAAAAAAATCTCTTCTGTAAATGGTTACAAATTTAAAAAGATTTTATTCGACTTCCTTCTTTTATTTAGAAGAATCGCTTTCCAGGGGTGGACATCGGCTATTTTCAATACGATCTCCCTTTTTGCTCCGACTAAACATTGCATTATGTACAACGTACTCTCTAGCATGCATGTTATAACAGTTTTCCTTTAAAACTGAGAAGTTCGGGTCTCCAAGATGAATCTTCGATTTCGCTCCATTCAGCAGAAAGACGATTTTATCTAAGCATTGCTTTGCATTTCCATTTTACAATTTTTCCCTATGTTTTTATGCAAAATGTTAGCTGTCTTCAAAAAGTAAAGCGACACATTTTCCCCTATCGGTAAGTTTTGGAACTATTTGTTTTTCGCGTATTTTCAGCGGATTGCGGTCAACAGTCTCCCTACAAAATTTCGTGGGGCTTTGTAGCTAATAGTTAGTGCAGCAGAAAGAAAGCGTCCAATACAAATGGCGTGTTTGTCAAATTTCTTGCTTAGCTCTCAAATTTTAAGTCGAATCTTCTCACATTTGTGCTCTTCGCTTTGAAAATGACTTCCCATCCTTTGTCACCCATATGTTTGCAATAGATGCGTTCTTGATGTCAGCTTATAAATGCCTACGCATCAACAAAACAGATGGGAAAAGTGTGAAATAAATTTTATTTTAAAGTACACAGTTTAAATATTATAACAATATTTTTCAATAATTTATTTCTGCATAAGTACAAGTAAATCTTATCTGCAGGAGCGTGTTAAGAATATACCAGTGCTTTGCTTTCACTTAGATAAAAACTCAAACGGAAGGATTAAATTAACTCTTATTGCCAATTAAACCGAGGAAAGTGTGGTGCTCAGCACGTGTTGAAATGGAAGCGTTATGTTACGGAACTAATACAAAATGTGATATTTTCAACATAATTTCACAACAGCTGATTGCAAATGAGAGAGATGTAGTACAATGAACAAATAATCGTAAGGCTTCTATAACAATACGAGCTACGTGACTATCGGAGTTTGAAGTTTACATACACTGATGGAAAAAAAATCCCAACACCAAAAAAAATTATTGTACAGTAATGAAATTTAGAAATACATTTGTCTAGGTAACATATTTAATTGATTAAAGTTTCAAGATCACAGGTAGAGCCATTGGCGAGAAGAGCCATTTCAAATGTGAAATGTTGGTACATTAGTAACCGGTGTAACCGCCAGAATTTTGAATGCAAGCATGCAAACGTGCATGCATTGTGTCGTACAGGTGTCGGATATCAGTTTGTGGGATGGAGTTCCATGCCTGTTGCACTTGGGCGGTCAACGCAGGGATGGTTAATTCTGGTTGTGGATGACGCTGGAGTTGTCGTCAAATGATGTTCTATACGTGTACGTGCTCGATTGGAGAAAGATCTGGTGATCTAGCAGGCCAAGGCAACATGTTGACACTCTGTAGAGCATGTTGGGTTACAACAGCGATATGAGGGCGAGCGTTATCCTGTTGGAAAACACCCCCTTGAATGCTGTTCATGAACGGCAGCACAACAGGTTGGTACGAAATTACTCCCCAAACCATAACTCCAGGAGTAGGCCCTGTGTGTCTAGGCCGCTGATAGGTTACTAACAGGCGTTCACCTGGCCTCCTTCTAACCAAAAACCGGCTATCACTGCGACCAAGGCAGAACCTGCTTTCATCATAAAACACAACAGATCTCCACTCTGTCCTCTAATGAGTTCTAGCTTGACATCACTCGCGTCGCAAACGGCAGTGGTTTGGAGTCAGTGGAATGCACTGTACTGGGCGTCTGGCTCGGAGCTGTCCTTAAAGTAACCGATTTGTAACAGTTCGTTGTGTCACTGTGGTGCCCACTGCAGCTCGAATTTCAGCTGCAGACGCAGTACGATTAGCCACAGCCATACGCCGAATACGACGGTCTTCCCTCTCAGTAGTACCACGAGGCCGCCCGGAACCTGGTCTTCTTGAGGCAGTACCTTCCCTTGACCACTGCCCCCAATACTCATGCACAGTGAATACATTCCTGCCAAGTCTTTCAGCAATATCGCGGAAAGAAAACCCACCTTCTCGTAGCCCTACAACACGACCTCGTTCAAACTCTGTGAGCTGTTGATAATGGCTTCTTTGTCTTCTCAGAGGCATCCTTGACTAACATTAACCCACTATGTCAAATCTCAACTGTAAATAACGATCACGAACCTTACAGCGCTTATTTAAAGCAAACCTCATTAGCATGTTCATAGTATCGCTACTAGCGCCACACTTACGCGCGTAGCTCGAAATTTGAATTGACGTCATCTTTCAGATGTATAAACACGCCTACCAAATTTCGTTTATCTAGCACAGCTCCTTCCTAGTGCTGGGATTTTTTTTTTTCCATCTGTGTATATTTGGCTGAGAAGTTAAAGAAAGTAAGATACGTAAGTATTGAATTGAAAATTTTAGACCGCATTATTCATAATGAACTTGCAGGTCACTAAAGGCGGCTAGTATTATATAAATTAAACAATGTGATTGGAAAAACAGCCCATCTATTCATTAAAAATTTAAATAACTAGTGATAATTCTTCGATGAATATTTTACATATTCTATTCAATCCTAAGCTTAATTTTAGGTATTACATTTAATTAATTCAATGTCTAGCTAGAATAAATTACAAAAATATTTACAGAACCATGTTTTTCCGACTTCTGGATACAGTCCACGTAACGCATTAAATCAATTCAACGGCAGCGGCATTCCCCAGTCGCCAAGGGAATTGGCGACTGGGAATCTATGTATACGTTTATTTATTTAGGTGACTAAGGAGTGCAATAAATATGCGGTCAATCATATGATGTATCGCACAATTTAATTTTCGTACCCCACATGCATCGAATCTTTGCTCACTACAACGACCTAAAAATGGCAAAACATTGGAAGATTTTAAATGGCATGAGCAGTGTATTTACCTTATAATGATAACGCTGAGTCGACCTTATCGGCACAGATTACGATTTCTTTTATTTTATCTAGGCATAGGATCCGCATAGAAATCGTTAGTTTACTTTTATATTGTTACGAACTAGTAATTTTGCTTCCCATCAAGAATAGTGTCATCGTAAGAAACACTGATTTACAGTCATTTGTATTGGACGGTGCCGGATGCCACCTCATTGATCCCAGAGCTTGGCGAAAAACTTGGCCATCATTAAGCGATGAGTTTGATGACAAAATGGATAATACTCGAAACTTCAAAAATTTTGTCGATCCGTTCGTTAGGAACCAGATACATCCAGGTACGCTCTGACTGGCCCAGAAGCTTCTTTTGCTTCCCAGCGCAAATAGTGTCATAAAAAAAAGACTGATTTACAATAACCTATATTGGATACTGCAGAATGTAGTATCAATGATCGTTTTGGCTGTACATATTTTGTCGTCTTTGTGCCGTGCTGTCTTCGTGTAAATAAACGTCATGGTTTTCTGCTGAAGTCTGCTGATTGGTTTCTCACGCCATAAACCCAGAAATTGGGGACTATTTGGAGACAAAGTGAATAATGCTCAAAACATCGAGAATTTTTACGATCCTTCCATTAGGAACTGAGATACACTGATTGGCCGAAAAAACTACTAGAGACTTCTAGAAACGTCCTCCCGAGAACTATAAAAGGTCGGCACTCTCAAGCTGTAGTAGTCGTGGATACTCGTCGTGAATCAGGTGTCGTGGTTAACTGTAATCATAGTAGTTAGTCGGCATTTAATGCGAGAAGAGACAAAGGAGTGTTTCAGCCGTCTGGAGAGATCGTAGAGCGAAACTCCGAGGATCCCCTATCTTGCTGAATCCTGTGTGAACGCTTTGTGTGTTGTGGACGTTGTTAATACCGGATTTCTGCTGGTGAACTGTTATGTGTTCGTTTCGGCTGTACATACTTGTTGTCTTTGGGCTATCACGTTTCCGTGTAAATAAACATTGTTTTCTACTGAGGTCTGCTGATTGTGTTCTCACGACATACACCCAATACATTAAACAACAACGGAGGTGAAATCCGTAAAGAATATGTATATTATGTAAAGTAAAGGAAACTAGGCCGCTAATTCTCCGACATTTATTATAATCAGCCTTTCTTTTTAAAAAAAAAGTGACGGTGTTTTCAAAGGATTCTCCCGAGAATAATTTTGAATAAATGATTAAAAAGTTCATTCACACTGAAAAAAATTGGGAGCAGAATATCAAACTTAGATTTTTTATATTTCTTTACACGGAATAGAAAAGACATCTCTCTTTAAACCAAAGTCCAAAAACATGATAATAATCTACAATTTTGAAGACTGAAATACAAACCGAAACTCATTCTTATTCATTGCATTCGCTCCTGTAAACGCGAACAACTAACCTGATCTACAGATAAGCAGTCAACCCTAAAAAGTATTTGTCCCTAATTTACAAAAGGTTCACAAGTCGGCAGATAAAGCTACACGGGTGATAAAATTTTCAATCGTTTAGCGTTCCATTTTTACTTTCTCGTATTAGAGGAAAGTTATAATCGTTTAAAAAATACGAACTGAGGATTTTAACGAATATTCACGTTTCTTAATTCCATCAGTTCTAAAAATAAATTTCTATAAAATGCTTGCTGTCTGTGACAAAGATAAATGGATGAAAATTGGTACATGGGCTTTATACTAACTTCAGAGATTTTGAGAAAAATCTGTCCATAGAAAGTCTATCTGTCCAGTTGTTCCAATACGAGCTAACACGATAATCACAAAAACAATGAAAGCTACATGGATATGATTGAGAAAAGATATTTGATACGAAACAGATGTCTATTAAATTTTGAGCCAAATCCACTGATGGGTTGATCTATTATCGCTCTATACTTATAGAAGTATATAAATGGATAGAAAGATTTTAATATAATAAATTTGGTATATGATTGGATGACTACATTTGCAGTCCATGTCAAATTTTGGCTTCAAGAGGTTCGGTAAAACGTGATTAAAATACAAATTCAATTTTCGAATATTATTAACCGCAAGTCCAGGATTTATCGTGAAAAGGAAAAAAACCGTTGTACACACGATAAATTCAGTACAAATGCTAAATTAATGCCAAAGATTGATGTTATGCATTTAATGTGTGTCAATACCATGCAAGGCCTTCTCTGTTGAGATCCACAATTTTTTACGAAAGGGAATAAGACAATTTTATTAGACAATGTGCTAGTAAATTTCGGGGAGAACATTTCATTTGGTTGTAAGCGTAATGATAAAAAAAAAAAAAAAAAAAAAAAAAAAGACTACCAAAGTCAGAATTTCTCTATCACGACAGAAAAGTAAATTTTGATGCAAAGATTACAAGAAGAAATTTATCCACATAGCTCAGGGGACGGCAACCTATTGAGCCGGATGAGCAACAATTAAAATTTTAAGGTTTTTAAAGAACCACTAAAAATTTTCGATTTAACGTTATAGAATTTGCTTCTATGTTTTTGATTTTCGATTTAAAATCAAAATTCGGCATTAGAACTGAATAATCTTCGTTCATATAAAAACACAAATGCAGATAGTTACAGCAATGGGAGCACTGACTTGGCACGCCTTTTGAAACTTATAGCTTGTTGTTTTAAGTTTCAAGCACGACTCCAGATTTTTATTGCAGCATGGTCAAAAATATGGCCCTTGTGCCAAAAAACCAAACCAAACCAGATTTTTATTTGTTAGTTGACTTCTACATTTACTTTTTATTATATTCATGCAAGAGAGCGCTTGCACGCATGAATATGTCGAACTGAAGATCGTCAGCATTCCATATGCCAACTTCTTCACCTCACTGTAGCATTACGGATGACTATTCTATAAAGCGGATACGAGGGCCTCAACTCGCGGAATTGCTTTTAGAGCTGTCCACTTGCGCTGCGAGAAGTGCGTACATTTCTGGACCTCTAAATCTTCCAATTTGCTCTAGTTCTATGAGCTCGCCACTCCACAAGTCCAGGTTTCAAATCTAGTATCGATCCAGTGTCAATCCCAAATGGCTCAATAATGATATCATTTGCATTCTTATTAATGATTACGTTAGTAGACGCTGTTGAGAGATTAGGTACTTAAAAATATGTTTTCATTTCATAAGGGTTATGACAATAAATTAATTTTTCTGCAACTTAGCATCGAAATAGTCGTCCTCTTATCTCGCTCAATATATTTTTAAGTTATCGATTGTTCACAAACTGACATAATTCCTTTTTTTCCCCTTAGCGGACGCAGATTTAAAACATGGAGATTCATCTTAACCCTTTAACTGTTTTATTTTCTTAATTATCTAATAAAACGACATTATTTTTACTATCTAATAAGACGATTTTATTTTGATTCCAATGAAAATCCATTGAATATTTGACTTATCTATGTACTCGAAGTAATCTTTATACTGAATTATAATCGTTATGAACGATTTATCACCTGCTTACAACTATCAAAATTCGATAAATCGATGCACAAATAAATTCGGGGATAACAGTTACAGGGTTAATAAGCGAGATCAAATTTTCGGCCAATTATAGCTTCTCTGGATTTGAACTTAGTGTTTTATGGCACAAAAGCCGGTGTGGGGAATGCAATTGCTTCTTTGCATACATAGAAATCCAGGAAATGCATAAAAAGTTGGGGGCTGAATTTTTGTTATGCCATATATTATGTATCAAAATCCGAGCAGCCAGTGTTAAGGTATCCGAACACGTTGAAAATGTCTTGTTTTCGTAAAAAGTGATATTTTCCAAAAATTCTTTTATTCGATAGACCAGTATTTAAGCTATCCAAGACAGGTTTACTTTCGTCTAAACGCTAATTAGAAGTCAAGATATTACTATTTTCGTAATGATCAGTAAACCGGAAGTGGACAATTAAATAACCAGTAATACCGATTTAAAGGCCCTAAAAAAGGTTAAAAATTTGTATGAACACAAATTTAGTTTTAAATACGGAAAATGTTTTGCACAGAAAAACACAAAAGGCCAATGAGAGCTTTAACAGTGTTTTGTGGAAATTTGTACCTACACATGTCTTTGTTGAGCTCTGAATCCTCAGATGAGGGGTATTTATGTCTGTAATACATATTAACGAAAGTTTTATAGAATAACTATAAATCTTTAAGGTTATTTGAGTGTATCCTAGCGTAAATTCAGTTGAAGGTTTAGCTGAGCTTGATAGAGAAGAAATGAATCTAAGCAGTACTCACTTCCAAATGCAAAAATTGCCAGAAAAAAAATTTTTTAATGATTAAAAAAGGAAAATTATTAAAAGATGAGGTGGAAGAGGGTGTAATCTATAAATGAGGTGAATTTTAAGAGTGTACACCCATAATTTATCATTAAAATACTTTACTTAATACTGATACTGAATAAAATACTTCTTACTGAATACCTTAAATGAATTTTTTTCGAAACTGGTTTTTATTCATTTGTTGTTCACTTCAAATCGAATAATTCAAAATATAATTATATTACAATGAAATTTGATAGAGTTTGCCTTGATACAGTTTTCTAGGGAATGAACTAAAAGAATTCAGGTCGAGTGAATAGTTTTAATTTACAGCCTATTGTTTGAATAATATTATAATCTTACTAAAAATTTCATGATAAATCTTTGATTGGTCATAAAATTATTATTATTAGAGCCATAAGACTATTTCGTTCCCCAGAGAAAACTATGTAGTTTATTTTGATACAAGTTTTCTTAAGATGAAAATAATAGTTTTTGGTGCAGCTAATTTGAAGTTTTATAAGAATTTGCTTATATGTATGCTATTAAATGCCAATTTTCAAAAAGTCTTAACCCTTTATTTACTGACGGTTCTGGAAAGTACTATTTAAATCTAGCTTATCTTTACTGTATGACTATTTTTGTTGATGGTATTCTAAAGAACACGGAGAATGTAACCCAAATAACATGAAGTTAATGTAAGTAGGCATTAAAAAGATTTAATTAATTAAATTAAGATATTTTTGTTAATTACGTATTTTCTTGGGTACTCTGAGATTATTATGCAAAGGAAACTAAACTACTGGTTCAAAAATAAAGTTGAAAATTGATGGCAATATAATTCGCTAAATAAAGGGTTGAAGCGTATTTCAAATATTGACATCTTATTACTAATTTTGAATAGCCTTAAACCCAGAAATATGGTTAAAGTATGTGTACGCCATGTTTTTCTCAAAAAGTGCTCTGAACGTGTTCGGATACCTTAAGGAACTGAAATGGAAAACAGATGTGAAATGAGTGTCACCAAAATTTCTACAATTTTAGCGACATTCACTAAAATTCTTGCTTAAATTTACGACATTAAATGCCGATTATCAAAAAGTGTTGACGTTTATTTCAAATATTGTATCCTATAACTAATTTTGAATAGTCTAAAACCCAGACACATGGTTAAAGTATGTTTACACCATGTTTTTCTCTAAGTGTTTCGGAGAACTTTTTTGAACGTGTTCGGATACCTTACGTGATACGTTAGGATACAATCCGAACGTGTTCCGATACCTTAATATGCATAAGCAAAAAAGAAGCCTATCCATCTCTCAATGTCCCACTATCCCGACAACAAAAGGCAGAACTGGATTGAAAAAAAATTTGTCTAATTAGGTAACCAGGTAAAAAGAAGGGAGTGAAAGCGGCTGAAGCGGTCAAGAAAAGGCCGCCGGAAATCAAGTGTTCCGGCCTAGCGACCGGTTCTTGCGTAACAATGCCAGTTAATCACGCCGGAACTCTTGTACCGGCAAACAGCGCTACAGATGACGCATAGTGAGCATGAGAAGTGGAGGTTTCGGAAACACATTCTTCAATACGTTTTGAGACTGGATAACTGGATGAAAGGGGCGTCCAGTTGTAGAAAAGTGCAGGTTTTACGCATTGTTGCACTGACCTGATAAAGTATGCACTGCTTCTATGGGCATAATAGTTGGAGGACAGGTTTGTGGGTTTTAATGAGGAACTATTAATTACTTGCAGTCATCAAAGGGCACATTGAAACATCTCACAAATAGAGCACTGAAGAACAGTCATGCCCAAACCGGGAATCAAACCTGGGAAGCCCAGGACCTTGGAAAATAACGCTACCCCTATGCCAGGTCACCGGCAGCATTTATAAACTATAATTGTATAAACTTAAATCACAGTCATAACAAAATAGAATTATGACTTTAGAGATCTATAGAAATCTATAAATGGGAGAGATCTTTAGCAATCTATAAAAGATTTGAATGGATTATAATAAAAACTTGACAGAAGCCAACAAATTTGGCGTAAAAAAACCATGAATTTCGTTTGTCAAGCTCTAAAAAAATCATGTCAAAGTATGTTTGAATAGCCGTATTCATTGGCAGGTGCACATAATTTTAAAACTGCGTTTTTCGTATTCAGGAAGGTATAAAATATGCTCATTCGTCATGATTTCGAATTTAAATTTGTTGGAGATTGCAATATATTTCTCACTGCATATTTTGTAAACAAGAAGTAAAACATCAAAAAAGTTAATTTTGGAAATAAGCTTTAACATAAATGACCAGTTTTATGAGTGGTAAAAATAATCTTTCGAACAAACGACAAAAGAGCACTTTTGAGATTATATCAGTCAGTAAATAAATTACCAGAAAAACAAATAACATTTTAATATCCGATGATTACCAATTAATTATACTTTCGAGTAATTTAGAATTTTAATTGATATCAGGGAAATGGCGCAAATTGTAACATATTTTGGAATTCAAACGCATACTATGAGTAAAAATTCCCTTTAGCACAATAATTTTCTTTCTACGTGGTGTTTTTTTTTTTTTTTTTTTTTTACACACCAATACTTGTTGTAGCCAATAATAAATCTTCAGATAAAATATGACATTTGATTTAAAACTTTCAACAATCAACTCTATCAATCTTTAAGAAGCTTCAATAATCAACTCTGATTTAAAACCCTCCCAAAAATCCCATCAGATTCTTCTCTTTATCATTTTCTTTTGTATCGGGTATATTTATGACGCAAAATGATTTTGAAAGAATGCAACCATTCACAAAAAGAAAAGCGCGAAAGACAATTAAAGAAAATCGATTCATTTCAAAATACGATATGCCCAACAAAGAAAATTGAACACGGATGAATGAAGCGAATTCAAACCTTGTTTTGTTTCTCGGTGACAATAAAAAACACATTAAAGGCAAACCTGAAAAAACTACCGAAGGCCGAAACAACTATGTTTGGAAATTTGAATGACTCGCGGCAGGCATCGCTTGAAAGGAGAAGCCTCCCCTCTGCTGTAAGCCACACGTGTCTTTTCAAATTCTCTACCTCAGACACGGCGAGAGAAAAGGGTGTTGCACAACCTTCCAGTTCAAGGTTGCACTCTAAACAATTAAAAACTCTTTCACTTCCCGTTTATTGAAAAAGTATCTTTTTAAAGCGGAGACCGATATGTGTCACGCTGCCTACTCATTACAACTCAACTCGTACGTAACAAAAACGGTTGGGTGAATGCCTATTGCACCATATCACACTCAATGGACCAAGAGCAATCCGCTACCCAAGCAACAAGTTTTCTGAATTCCACGTTTAATCAAATATTTTAAGGTCTACAAAACTAGTTGTAGGCAGAAGCGATTACCAAAAATTGCAAGTCTCTAACCATTTTCAAGTAATAATTTAATCTGAATTAAAATAGTCGATTTTTTGAAGTTTCTAGTGATATCTTTACAAAGTTTGCAAATCCGAAACCATTCCAACCAAAAATTGCGCCATTTCCCGGCATTCGAGTCTCGAACATCGACTCTTCATTAATTCAGTAATAGAATATTGTGGTCTTTCATAAACTGGAATGGAATAACTTCAAAAAAGAGGGGAAAAAGATATACATCTTTCTTTATTCGTAAATATTTTTAATCATTATTTCTTAGAGGTTATTACTTTCGGTGTATTCTACAGCAGGTACAGAAATATTGCCTTTTTTTTTTGTAAGAAATTTTACTGAAATATTGAAGGTAATTTGTAAGCTGTCATCAAAAAGGTAATTTGTAAGTTAAGTAAACTATGAAACGAACATGAATACATTTGATTGGCAATTTGAAAAAAAAAAAAAAAAAAACGACTAGTGAAACGGACCAAATTACAAGATTGGTAAGGATATCACTAGAAATTTTAAAAAATCATCGACTACTTTAATTCAGATTAAATTATATTGAATATTTCAGAAAAGTATAGATCGATTAAATATAATAAAAGTTATAATAAAAATAGAGAATTTTAAACAAAGCGCTTTTTTTTAATCATAGTTCAGTGACAATTTAAGATGGCAGTACATTGAAAGTTACAAAGATTTTCATTATGTTCTATAAAATAATCCTATTGCTTTTTTATTTGTTCATTTAGACAAAACTTAATTTTTGCAAATGGAATAATTACATTTAATATAAGATTTGTAGTATTTTATTGAATTTTCCCTACAACAATGAAAGGTCTAGTAACATTTATTTAAGATTTGGCTGTTCAAGACTTTGTTAAGTCAACCTTTTATCTTTAACAATTATCTCTAGCTTTTGAAATTGGAGCATGTAATAAACAGTACGTATATAATTTTTTTTAATTCAATTCCTACATATTTTATGTTATTTATGATCGATGTCGCATCAGTTATCTCAGAGCTTGGCGACAAACTTAGGGACGGATTTGGCAATTTCTGCGATCAAATAGAAGTTACTGAAAAAATTCAATGAATTAATATTTGAAAAAAAAAACTGTATTAACATCAAGTGTGATCCAATACGAATTTTTAAAAAATTGTATTTGGACTCAAGTGAATAAATAAAAAGTATTTTATTAACAGTTGAAAATTTGAACAAGATTATATAGGGAGAGTGTGAACTAATAGTAGGAACTGAAGAAAATCCCTCTTTCTAAATTTAAATTTTATACTAGTTTCAACCAAAAGAAATAAAGTTGTTTGAGGCAACATACATATTTCGCAAAAGTGAAATTACCCATAAAAGCTGAAACTCAAATCGAGCGTAAAAAGTTAATTTCAAAGTTGAAAGCACATTCAAAAACTCAAAGAATCTGTTCTTTTCCCATTTGCTCCACAGATCGATTTCAAAACTAAATTGATGTAGCCCATTCAACATGTTTATCATGAGTATAAATTCATATCATTACAGAAAACCGCAAGTAAATATTAGAAAGTATAAAGAATTGAATTAAAGGAAAACTGGGTACTTTTCCATTAGCCGGACGCCGTGAGAAATCGCCAATCTAATAAGTACTTAATTTGTAGAATTTTGCCAACGACTTAGTATTTCGTAGATTGTTTTATCGTTTGCTCCACTTGGCGACTTGGCTCGCGTTTGCTTCGCAATGGCGACATTTGCGCCTGATAACGGAAAAGTACCGAAAATTGTTATATATTATTAATGCTTTAGTTTAACTACAGTTTTAAAACAACACCTGAGCGTTTTTGTAATTGAGAATCGTAGCTAGATGACAATAAAAGAGCTTTACTTGAAGAATCCATAGTATCCTCAGCACATCAGCGATACGTTAAGCCCCAATATAGAGGTGGATCTTCCGTGATACCGAATCTCAAATATACGACTCTTCATTAATTCTTGATTAGTCAGATCTTCATTCCAATGATTTCCACAAATAAATTTCATCCAAAATCTTGAAATCCATTCCAGTTAATAGTTAACTAACAATATATATGCCAAATAAACAACGTCACAAAAACGATCGCGTTACAGTAGCACCTTATATGAATGCAAATAAGGTGCAATAAATAATAAGATGCAATAAATAATGAATAAATCAGCAACTTCTATTTTAAGAGCAATTATTCAAAATAACAGCTTCCATTTGGTTCAATGAAAAGCTATGCACTAAGTGAGGATTTATACCCACATTCATTTTCAATCTTAAGCAGGCCGACACTGCGTAATTATATCAGATGTTAGTCCATTACTTATGTATGCGGAAGTCTAAAAAATAAAATTCCCGCAAAATCTGAGTAATTTACTCAAATAAATAAATGAGAAGTTATGATAAAATCCATAATTTCATTCACAAAAAAAAACCGAACTTTAATTGAAATGTATAAAACTCATATATTGAAATATACGAGTTTTAATGTTATTTTGTAATGCATGTGAATCTGATTACTTCCCATTTTAATGCTAGTTTTAATGTTATTTTGTAATGCTAGTAGTCCGGTTGAGTAATCGCAATGAAATAAGGATGATTTTGAACAGCAAACGGAAGCATCATAAAAAATATCTTCGATTTCTTTCTTTTTTTTTTTTTTTTTTTTCTAATGATTGCTTCTATTCTCGATAACTGTTTACTTCTTTATAACATTAAGTAATAAAAAAGAGAGGTTGAACAAATATAATTCGAATTGTATAGTTTATTGCCTTTGCCAAATAATGCGCGTAACGTTCACAAGAAACGCTGCTACAAAAAAAAAAGTTGCGAATATTGTCATCGGATACAGCCATAGAGCTATATATAAACACTTGTATTGGCGAGAAAAAAATCGCGCCAAACTTGCAACACATTCGAGCTTAAAATAAAGTAAACAACAAAATATAATGCAGTTACATCTGTTTAAATGAAGCTTAATAACAAGGTAAATAAATGAAATACAACGAAACAAAACTATGAAATATTATTGTTATAACATCAAAATCGCCGAGTGACAGAATTTACGAAATTTTAAACTGGACTTAAAATGCATGTAAATAGTGTACTTATTTATTGTATGTACCTGTGAAATGATACAAAACTATCCGTGAGAAGTTTCTTTGCATCCAATTACACAGCAATAGTTAACAATGGATAAATAAGCTTTAAAATCCAACGAGAAAAAGTCTCCCATTGAAATATAATGGGGAACGGAGAATGCGATTACAATTGTCCCAAGGTCACGTGTTTTGTCTACATCTTATCTTACACCAAAGTAGGGTTGCACTCCAAATAAATCAGCTCTATAGATACAGCCGGTACTCATACCCGAGGTTATTATGCGAACGCCGGATATATCTGGGGTTAAGCGCCAAAGATATAACGGGGCTAAGATGCTATAAATATAACAATGTTATAATTCCTTCAAAAATTAGTGGGAAAACAAAAATTTCAATCCATTTTTAAATAATGCCCTGAGGCGCAAGTTCTTATTCTTCGAAGCGTATTTGTACCCAATTTGGTAGCTCGAGAGGTATTGGGACAAATGCGTACTACCACTTCCGTACAGGTCATAAAAGACCAATAAATCACTCTAAGCCCATTGAAAAAAGGGGGTAGGGAGTAATTAGTCTAGGTTTGCAAAAAACATGTTATCTGTTGGCAAGAGTATTTGGCGGGAAAAGGTATTGGCGTTTTAACTAAGTTTTGATGCGTAAACATAAGAAAAAAAGTTTTGTCTCTATGTGTACGAGATATGCTGGCTCTATACATACCATACCGTTTAGCTATGAAATTTGGCAAATATTTACTTTGAAGAATAGAAAAGTGATTTTTTAAAAATTTAATTAAAAAATAAAAGAAATATTGACTTTATTTTCGTTATAACTTTCTAAAAATTTACAGTAAAAAAAACAGTTTATACAGCATTTTAAAATTTACAAAATGCGTATAAAAACCGTACGCAGGAATATTTTCTCATGTCTTATACCTTATTGTTCAGAATATATATATATATATATAAAGACGGACAGACAGACAGATAACTGGACAACAAAGGTGGTAAATTTAAAGTATACGACGAAATACATCAAGAACGCTTGCATTACTACGCTTGAATTCTCTGAATTATTCATTCACAGTCTAAGTATGCTAAATATAGTTCTCAAATAAAAATCAATAAATTAAAAAAAAAAATGTAAAACAGAAAAATTCCATTCTAAAAAATTACGCCTAAACTCAATTATTACCATCACAAACGATTCTAATTGTTTTAAGAGTAGCTGATCATTTAAATGTACATTTCAAACGATTAATCTATATACTTATAATAAAGCTCAATGTGTGTGCGTGTGTGTGTGTGTGTGTGTGTGTGTTGGCGCTCTACAGGCCAGACCGTTAGACCTACAGCTACCAAATTTGGTACATGTATACCTTGGAGGTCGGGAATATGCACCTCGGAGCCCTTTTTTCGAATTTTTAATTAGAATTTGAATTAATTAAAATGTAAGCGAAATTTCGCCGTTTTTCGCTATAATTTCCGAAAATATTATCGGATAAACATGATTTTAACATCAATTTAAAGATAAAAAAATTAGCTTTCTAATAGTATCAGTATTTTAATATTTAACTTAAGCTTCTATTTGTAATGAATTTTTAAAGAAGCATTTCAACTATATTTTTCAACAATATATTTCGGACAAAACAATAAAATTTAATCTGCAGGAGCACGTTACGAGTGGAAGTGGAAAAATTATCTTTTATCAATAGGTTGCCATCAGATAGATAAAAACTCAAATTAAAAAAATAAATAATTATTGCAAATTAAACATTTAAAAATGCAATTTTCAGCACGTGTCTGCATGAAATGAAATAAATATGAAATATGTTTTTTCTTTTAAAAAAAAAAAGAAAATGCAAAGAATTTTTTGTGACTTTTACAATATTATTAATTAAATAAATCAGCTTTGTTTAATAATAGAAATACATTTATAAAAAAGTCTAAATGAAGTAAATAACTACATAGTATGTAGCACGAGTCTATAAATGCTTTAAAAAAATGAAGAATATTTAGCTTTTAATTAAAAAGAGATGAACTTGTGATATCAGTGTTTTAATGTATAACTCAAGCTTCTATTTTTAACGAATTTTTAAAGAAATATTTTAACCATGTTTTTTTGAGCACGTGACTGGATAAAATAAAACAATGCCGGAAGTTCAAATAAAAAAAAACTATCATCGCAAATCAAATCTAAAGAAATACAACTTTCAGCATGTGACTGGATAAAATAACATAAATATAAAATGAGATATCTTCTAAAAAAATAAATGCAAGGCAATGGATTCTATGATCATTTGCAATAGATATATAATTAATTCTATAAATTATCTTTATTTACAGTAAACCTGGTTGAATTTAGACAGGATATGCATTGAAATCCCGACTTAATGGCATATTTCTATAATCGTTTGTAATATCTGTATCATTAATTCAATAATTTTTCCCCTTTTTCGCTTTCTTTAAAAAACATATTTAACATTTTGGTAACATCACCGAAAAAAACATTTTTAATATTTTGGAAGCATAATCGATAAATTGTTAGAGCATTAAACTCAAAAAGTTTTTTCGAATAAAGTTACCGACTCTTTAACTACTAATAACTGCATCTTTTAACTTTAACTATTTCTTAAATTTTGGCTAATGAATATGTGATTTAATTGAAAATTTTAGAACGCATTACTCATGGCGAACCAGCTGGTCGCCAAAGGCGGCTAGTAGTACATAAGTCAATAAAGAATTTAACAATTGATAACTTTCCTACTATTTGAAATTAAATCTGTTCAAAGCTTTTGAACTTCTGGGAATCAAATACATAATACATAGTAAAAAATTTGGAGGGAAAAGGTTGTTTCGAGATTTGCATTATCATAGGACCCCTGGAAGGTTTAAAATGGCCATGAATTCTTCTGAAATTAGAAATAATTTCAGAAGAATATGGTTAAAAAATATGGTTAAAATATGGTTAAAAAACGCATAGATAATCAGTAAAAATTTCAATAATGGTGTAGGTTTATATTGTTTAAGGGTAAATTACCAGAGCTTCATTTAATACTATTGTTAATGGCTTATTTTACATACAGGAACGATCTATAAAAAAAATTAAAGTTTCTGAAGAACATATACTGCATATATTAATGTAAATTTATTACTACGTACATTAATGTAAATATTTTTTTAAATTCTGTTTTATATTTTATCAATAGATTTGTAATTAGGGTTTAATAAATAGTGTCACTAGAAGAAAATTAAATTTGAATTCAGCTAATATCACCTACAAATTTTCGCAGATAAAAGGATCAGTTGGCAAAATATTAATATACTTCTGATTTAGTAAGCTATTCATTTTATGCACCGTGTAATAACAATATTTCATAAATAAAATTCAAAGTCGTATAATGAACAAATAATTTATCTTTATCTGAGCAGATTTTTCATTTAAATGTAACAGCATTGAAATTAAATCTACAATGATAAACAGAAAAGTTTAAATTTGTAAAAGAAATATATAGCACGGAAAATTAACATTCGTAGTTGGAATCTTTTCTTACTGCTTACGTCATTTCAAGATTTTTTTTTATAACTATTCCCATCTTACAAATAATTTCAATGCTTTTAACACCATTTAATTGTACTCCATACTTAAGAAACATTAATTTTTTTAAAGTTCCTATATTTAAGTAACATACATTTCAGTGTTCAAACTTACTAAATTAAACAAACGAATCAAGAAGAAATAAAATAAAAACTAATGAAACAAAAATTCTTTTGTTAAATGCAAATCGTTATATTCATGTAAAATAATTCATTTACCAAAATCTAGATTATTGTTCTAAAGTCGATATAGTATTTATATGAAAAAAATATCATTGGTCATTAATTTTTATCATATTTTTTGAATAAACTCCTTGAAAAGCAATTCATGCTTCATAAAAAACCAAGAGGAAAATATCGCATGGAATGGTATTAAACAACATTAAGTATTCGAAATTTTGTTAAGTATGTTAACTCTCGCCAAATCTGACACTTTCAGATAACGTTTAAAATGTTGCAGCCTCTTCAAAAACTCATCCTTTACAGTAACACAATCCCATTGTAAACGGGACCATTGATTGACAGTTTTATGACTCGTACGCAAATGGCTCGTACGAAAGAGTCATACAACCGCTCGAGATATAACGATTTGTCCATTAGAAAACTAACACCGGCACACATTCCAAGTTATTAACTAACGGCCTTTGGCACCCAGCCGGTTAATGTGCACTAAAATTTCCAATTCAATGCTTTAGGCAACTTGATCTCTTAATAACTTTTCCAGCAAAATATTTTAAGATTCAAATCTTGATATACACATAACTCATACTATTATAAAATTCAATGTATCTCTAACCAGCACCCATTTAATTCTAACGAAAGTTATTAAACTTTTTTTTTGCAGAATATATTAGGTTGTTCGGAAAGTAATTTCGTTTTTTCTTGACAAAGGATTTAATTGCATTTTTCGCACCCAATTTCATACTTAAA
>JAPMOQ010012558.1:1422559-1433439 GCA_026543055.1 Argiope trifasciata
GTGTGTGTGTGTGTGTGTGTGTGTGTGTGTGTGTGTGTGTGTGTGTGTGTGTGTGTGTGTGTGTGTGTGTGTGTGTGTGTGTGTGTGCGTGTGCGTGTGCGTGTGCGTGCGTGTGCGTGTGTGCGTGCGTGCGCGAATTTGGCAAAGAGGGGAATTATGTAGTCCAAATCAATTCAACACAGAACTGGAGTTATAATTATTCGGTTTCAAAATCGTGCAGTGGTGATAGCTTATCTTCTATTTTTGAGCCAAAGATTAAGGGAAAACATTGTGGGAACATCGCTTATATTATATAATAATTTGATATCACAGAGTTACAATCTGATGGTAACACATACCTAATTTCAAAATTTCTCATATTCGGAAATCAGTTCCTTGTTCAAAGAATAATCAAGCCAATTATCCACCTAACCCAAGAAATCCCAAATCCGAAATTGTCTTTACATTTATCTTTGCCTCGAATATACAGCAGGAGGGAAATGAACTCGCGGCTCAGATTTTATCTTTTTAGATAAACAATCGGCGCTCCTCTGATTTACGATAGCTTTTCGGTAATAAGACAAGAGAAGGTTGACGGCCCGTCAAATCAAACTGTCAACACAGAGAACGCATCATTCACTGGGGGTTCCTGCGAAAGAAGAAATTCTCTTCTTTCATCTGTCATCCCCCTGTCGATGAATTTTCCTAATCTTCACACAAAAGCGCAGAAATGGCATTGACAAAATTAATTTCAAGTTGAGATTATTGATTCAACAACTTTGAAATTTCGTAGTGGAATAAAGTAAAAGAAAAGGGGGAATCTTAATTTTGAATAGACACATGATTTTGAGCGAGAGTGCATCTATTGCATGACTAACGTGTTTTAGATGTGGCTATAGAAGACAGCAAACATTTTAAAAAGTTGTCTTCATATGTAAATTACACAGGACATAAATTAAACATATGTATATAAACTGCTAACTTACTTGCCACAGAAATCGACATGATTACTAATCGTTGAATGACAACAGACAAACATAAACAATGTTTGTATGTCTCTTATGCATGCCTAAACCGTTCATCCGATTGCGATGAAATTTGGTCAGCTTATTATTTACACCGACGAGATGGTTACAGGAGTAGTACAATTATCTAAAATTTTAAAAAAAAAATCGAATCTCAACCGCGTCTATTTACCAAAGATTAATTTCCAAATAATAGATTCTGTAGAAATGCTAAATCCAAGTTAAAAGTAAATATTTTGTAGCTGTAGTACTCAAATGTCATACAAGAATGCTCAGAAGTAACTTTATTAAAGTTTAAAGTTTCGGAGAAACCACCCCTGGGATTTTTTTTTTTAATTTTAATTAAATTTTACCGTTTTTCGTAGTAACTACGAAAAATATTTTAGTAAATCATTTTGCACCATCTTAATTTTCAAAAATCATCTTTTCAACTGTATTAATGATTTTATGGTAAAAATATATTTTCTATGTTTAATTAATTTTTTTTAAAAAATGTTTTAATCACATTTTTTAACATTAAACTTGAGAATTCTGAACGAATATGAAACGAATCACGAGGTACAATAAGTAGTTTCTTTCTTCACCATTCTGAAAGAACACCAAGCTTTACAATTCTAAAAGAATACACGTCTGATATATAAAAATGAATATTTGTTATTTCATATACTGTCGTACCGTTCATCCTATTTCGATGAAATATTGCCAAATTAGTGGTTGATTGCACTTAATATTACTTTTTTCGGCGGCAGCAACGCGCCGGATACCAGGTAGTATGATATAATTTTTACAGAAGTGCTGATTCCATTGCTTCGGGATTGCAAAATATTGTTAGATGTGTTCTGGAGATGGTTCCTCATGTCAGCAACGTGGATATTCAGTCAGAAAACAGAAGATTAAAAAAAATCAAGAAACAGACTTAAAACAAAGTTCAATCAAATGCAAATATAGGCTTATAGTTGTTAGACAAGAAATCGTAGTAAGACTGCAGACTTAAGTACGATTTCTCGACAAGCACATCAAAATCAAGCCAATCGTCCAAAAAGCTCTGCAATCCCGGGTTAATACTAGAAATGATAAAAAACGGCTTTTAGATTTTCTATAAAAACTGTCCCACTTATACTTGGCAAGAAATATCAATTCTGCAGCTCATATATTAAGTCTACCCGTAAGCGTTATGACTTGCCTAAGGAATTGATGCTCGTATCTTCCAAAATAATCTTTATAAATAAAAATGAATGTTTGTATGCCTCTTATGCGATGATACTTTGAATACTTATTACTTGCATTTATTTCTTTCCGCTGAAGATGGAAAAATATTACCAACCCTTAAGTCTTAAAAAATAAAGATTTTTGAAAAAATGGAATTCATTATTCACGCTTCTCCTCTATACATCTCTCAATGTCAATGAATGTATTCCTTTCCGATACAAAAGTAAATATTCTTTCTATCATTCTTAATGAAACAAGACAGTTATTTCAAATGATATTTGCAAAATTATTTCTTCTGATGTAGCAACGTGTCGGGTACCAGCTAGTTATATAAAAATACTTTTTGCATTATCTTAAAGCTAAAAAAGTTACTTTTTTTATGACATGAATTTCATTTCCGTGCACTTTTTCATTTCCTTAAAACATTTTCAACTCAATTTGATACATTATACCTGAAATAATGTGTTCTAATGCTATGATGGGATTCCAACTCGCCATCAAAGCATTCAAGCATGTGCTTTCGCCAATCATTCAAACTGCAGTAGGATTTTCGCTTTCTCTTTTACTTCTTAACGTTTACTTCTATTACTTCTAACGTTCGACGTGTAATTTCCAGCACAAATGCCATCGATCATTACAATCTAGGTCTTCACACACATAATATTTTTAAACAATACCAACCATTTTATTAACTACACTGGAGTTCATTTAAGCACTTGCGCTGGGAAGACGTACCATTCACGTCGAAATTCTTTTGTCACAAAATGGCCAATGACGTGCTACACACGTCAGCGGACAATTGTCATAGCGGCAAAAATGATGTTAGCGAACCGTCGCCTCAAAATGAGCAATCAGAATTTACATGAGCAAGATCGAAAATTAAATCATTTAGAAAATATACAAAGTGGTTGTCATTAAACTCCCTCTATAAACAGCATCTTACAATGCAAAGTGAAAGATTGCCAAGATATTTGGATCTACAAAAGATGCGCACACTGAATTTCGAAAAAAGTTCCAAAATGTCTATAAGAGGGCGCCTTAAACACAAATCTATATAAATAAATATCTAAATGAATGTCTCATACCTTCCTAAACCATTCACCCGAGTGCGATGAAACCTGGTCAGCTTATTACTTACACCTACGGAATGGTTATAAGAATAGTAGAATTACCTAAGATTTAAAAAGAAAAAATTTCAAATCTCAACCGCATTTATTAACCAAGGATTAATCTGCAAATAACTCGCCGAGGGGACAATAGATCCTGTAGAAACGCTAAATTTAAATTAAAGATTAATATTTTGTAGCTATAGTACGCAAAGGTCATGCTAGTCATTCTCAGAGGTAACAACTTTATTACAGATTATACCAGAAAGTGTTAGGAACACTAACCCTGGGTTTTTTTAATTTTACGAAGTAATTACCAAAAATATTGCAATACAAATAATTTTGCATCATCTTAATTTTCAAAAATTATCTTTTCAACTATATAAACGATTTTATGGTATAAATATATTTGTTACATTTAATCAATTTTAAAAGAAAATATTTGAATCCCCTTTTATAACATTAAACTTGAGAATTCTGAGAGAATATTAAATGAATCACGAGATACAATAAATAGTTTCTTCCATTACCATTCTGAAAGAATATCAAGTTTTATCACTCTAAAAAAATACACAAATCTAATATATAAAAATGAATGTCTGTTCGTATTTTACATACTGTCGTACCAGTCATCCTTTTTCGATAAAACATTGCCAAATTATTGAATGATTGCACTTAATTTTTTTTCTTCGGCAGCAACGCGCCAGGTAACAGCTAGTTTAATATAGTAAACGACTAAAACGGAATACAGAAAGAATATTAACAATCCAGAACAAGAATGATGAGCAATAAAATGTAAAACCGAGAAAAGTTGTCAGTTCTAGGGGAAAAAAAAATGTCCAAATTTGAATGCTTGTGAAGAAAATGAAGATTTATGTAAAGGGTTAGGGTATGAAACGTTTGCAGACGTTGCTATGTTTTATGTCAATGAATCTTTCTTCTGTACAAGTGGTTAAGGGAAAAACATGAAACAGCAGATTTTGTATTCAAAAGTAAATTAGAAGGAATAGAGAAATTTACCGACAGAGAAAAACATAACTAATGAAGGAAAAGACATGCAAAATATCACATGAATGAGTAAAAGGTATGTTGTGCAAAAAAAAAAAAAAAAAAGTGTGTGCGTTCTCGTTTTCTTGATACATCAAATGATTTAAATGAATACACATGCAATGATTTTACCGGTAGTAGAATAGTAAGTAAATTGAAAAAAGATTGTTTAGTTTGTGTAATTGCTTGACTTAGGAATTGCCAAACACTTTATTTAACTGTTTAGGAAAAGATTGCATGAAAGTGGAAAATTTATTAGCTACTGCAGTTCCATTCGAGTACACAAAAATACAGCAAATTTAGATCGTAACATACAAATAACCAAAAGAAATTCAGATAACGACTGTCAGTCACATCAAAATATATTGTCGAACAATGACCATCAATTATTGACGTGCGTCGGTTTAATCCACAATATTTCTTTAATAAGAGATCTATGTCGAGCTCTTTACGATTGCATTTACTTGGATGCATTATTTTGCGACATGCAGATTAAAATATATTCACAGGAAATAATTCTTTGAATATATACCGTCAGTCTACAATGGCTAATACAGACTGGATGAAAATTATATTGTCAGTCAACAGTGATTTGTGAAGGTGGAAAGAAAAGTACAAAGGCAGTCATCGGGCATTGGCTGAATACAAAATTAATGAACGTTATCAGTTACCGGTGACTGACAAAGCACTTAACATGTTAAACAGCACTGATTTGTTTGACCTGATTTCGAAATGAATTTTTCTAACAAAAGGATAATATACGGCTTCTACTGTTAACACAAACAGAATAATCAGCAGTGAAGAAATATGCAATCCCCAAATAAAAAATTGCAAGATGCCAATACTATCGTAAATTTTTAAGGAACCGACAGACTTCTACTAATCTCCTGGATGATAATCACAAAGATTGTGTCTGAAAATGTAATGTTAATGTGGTATACACATACTTTACTTTTTTGAAGAATCTTGTTGTCAAATGAATTACTCAAAGTATGTCACCCAAACACTTTTCTTAGAACAGAAGTAACTTATCTTTATGAACGATAATGCCCTCTGTCATCATGACGATTTTCGGTCTGATGACGATGTTGATCTTGAAATAAAAAATAATAAATCGCATTCGCTAGTACAGTCGCAGGACTTTACCTCCATACAACATGAATTCCTGGATAATATGGTCTAGAGCATGCACATTTGATGCTATAGATGTAAAGAAAGACCGATACATAACGCTCTACGGTTTCAAAGAAACACATCGAGTGTGGTATCTCCGAACGTTTCTTGCATGCTCTCTAATAAAAATGATATAACCTTCCGATTTCCCGCATAAATATGTTGACCTTGGAAAATGCTTGACATGAAATCCTGCTGATGAGATTTGTGTCTTTCGTAGTATTGTAAAGAACGGGCCTTGTATATAGTAAAGAACTTGTCATAGATGAACAATAATATAAAAATATTATAAAAAGCAGAGGTGTTTTTTCTTTCTAAAATTAGCTGGGATACGGTTCAAAAACAAGCATCAGGAACCGAATATGCATTTTGAATAAATAATTTTCTGGCAAAAATGACAATAGAACAAGTTCTAAAGCCAAATGCCATTTATTTAAATCACTGCGTCAGGATTACATATGAAAAATACAAATACAAAATACAGACAAATACAGACAAATACAGACAATACAAATACAGACAAATACAAGCGGTCAATCCATCGAAAAATCTGGTACAAAATTACAAGCTTCAGATGCTAAAAATGAATCAAATTTCTTTTACTGGTGTTATACCTTTGAATTATTGCACCTACAAATCAACAGTCAACTTCTTTACGGATTTGTTTCCAAATTCGACACGGGCCTACATTTCAGATGACTAGCTTCTGGACTATATTTTATCCACATAGATATTTTCGTTATTAATTATCGTGTTGGCAGCAGAAATGCATGAAAAAAGAAAAAGCACCAGAAAAAATTTCGGAAAACAAGAAATGAGTAAAAGGTTGCATTGGCTTAGTAAACTAATATCCTGCTTATGAGGAATGCGAAAGATGCATGAAGGAACATCTTATTCTGCAACTTAGTTTAATGTCGAAGGCGATCTTTGAGCTACAAAAACTCTTCAGCACCATATCACTTCAATCCTTCAGGAGGCAAATATATACCTTATGTCTTTATTGAAATCAAATTTTGAGCTTGGAGTCATCCGGTCAAAAGACAAGATCAACCCTGAAGTGCCATTCCGTTTTCTAGATATATCAGAGACATAAAGGTAAGTGATGCATGTGTTACAATTATTTTGCAGAAAGAAAGTCCGCCTGGTTTAATCCAAGTCCCGAAGATCCTCGATATGTATTTATCTGCTCCGAGATTACCTCTGCGGTTGCGCAATGATGAGTAAATTACGGCGCGTTCGTCCTTTTGTTGCCGAATCTTTTTCGCATTGTTTTATTTTTAGGCGCACTGTGTCAGGTCGCATAATTTAAACTCGCGCTCATTTCCTTCTCTTCTTTTGCTCGCTCTCCGGCTGGAACACGTGCTAGCGATTCGGGGGTGTCGCCCGGACCGGAGGAAGAAGGCCCGTTCTGCACGAGTGTGACGTCCGCGGTTGACGTCACCCTATCGCGGCTCATCTCTGCAAGTGGAGCATCAAGACGCCCACCGATTCCAATCGACTCACTCGACACCGACAAGCAAGAACTGACAGTTGCGCTGACAGGCTTGCAAGTACTACACACTGCGTACAAATATCTCGAAACGGCAAGGGGCAGACACGCTCTCTCACTGAAGCCGAGTTCCAATGACCTGTCCATTCAACAGGCGAGTCACGCGTTCCAATCTAGTGGTTTTCCCGGTTCCATTGATGCTTGTCGATTCTATCGAAAATATGTCGGCAAAAAGGGTCTACCCTCGACCCCTCATGCAGTTTTCTGCGCTCCTTAGATGTCTGTCGATTCTACCGAAATTTGGCGGCAAAAAGGGGCCCATCTTACCGACAATTTTCGGTAGAATCGGCAGGCATCAAAGGAGCCCAGAAAACAGCAAAAGGGGGTCGAGGGGGAAACACATGATTTGTCTGCCGGATCTACAGGTTGTTGGAACTCGGCTTGATAGGTAGCCCATGACCTTTCTCTGTAGAAAAGCTCAAAATGCGGACGCACTATTCAATAACCAGCGGGAGTGGTCTTAAAATGCCTCGCACACTCTCTAAGTATGGTGTTAACCCAGAGAACGCCTAGGCGTATTAGATTTAAAAAAAAAAAAATTTTTTTGCCAAATCTAAAGTGTTATTCTTGACGAGTTATTTGGTAATTAATCCTTTCCAAACGTTGATAAAAACCGAAAATAGAAATTCTGTATACAAACATTTTTCTCAATTGAAGCAAATAACTGACAAAAAGCTGCACTTTTCAGTCAAGTGCTGCATTGACCTGGTTGCTGAAAATCAAATTTTCCCTGTCTTATACACTGAGTTTTTACAAAGAGTTGGTAAGTTTGGCGTAAGAGCCATATCTGGCCATATTGCACCAATCAAATGGTAAAAGTATAAAAGATATTAAAAGCACTCATTTATTAAATTATAAACACAAATGTATGAAGAGAAAATTGCGCAAGTATGACGTAAAAAAAGACCTCAGCAATTTAAAAATTTTTAAAAATGATTCATACAATTATATAATGTACATGAACTTAAAAGGAATGTTCCACAGAATTTTAAAAAAATTGCTAAATGCAAGTGAAAAAGTCAATAGCTCTTAAGATTTTAAAAGTACTTCAGTGTTATTTTTCAACTACCGAGTCTAATAAAGTTGCAGAAGATGAATTAAAAAACTGAGCACGATAAGAGTTATAAGCACGACATTCAATTAAAATATGTCAAATGATAAAATGTACTTGGCAGCTGTTACACATAGTTTACACACAACAAAGAGAAAATACTGTAAACATCAAATATTCAAATTAATAATATTTTGACGAATCTCCATGTAACAAACCTCCTACTGTCCGAAAAACACGTTTTTGGAATTATGTCCATCTATCCCTATCAGTGAAGATAAAAGAACAGGATGGATAAAATTTAATACACAAATTTATCATTTAAGCTGTATGTTTATATCAAATTTGGAGCCCAATTCACTAAGGGGTGTATCCTCTGCAATTTTGTATGCATGTAAATATGAAAACTGAAAAACACTACAACGGAAATAAATGAAATTTATACTCAAAAAATATCGGTATTTTTATCAAAATATCAGTATCGGAGTATTATTTCTTTGTACCAGTGGCATCGTAAATGCAAATTAATATCTGGATCCATCGAAAATATAATCTTCCATCAACATTTGTAATGCTAGACACAGTTTAAAAATATCATCGTTCCGTTTATCACCATCGTTACCGAAATAAATATTATTAAAATAATATGAATTCCGCTTTAACATCCAGTAAATCAATTATTTTTTAACGTTTAAACTCTTTAAATGAATAAACTTAATTTAATGAATAAACAGCAAAAATCAATAAGCTAAAGCCAACATCTTTATTATTTCATGTTCATACTGATTTGTTACACTTGTTGTCTTTGGCGACTGGTCTGTTCGTCCAGAATGATTTCTTAGGCTGTTAAAATGATTCGGATTTAATATACTTTTTAATGACACTTAGTAATTTGATGCGACTGAAAAAACAGGCATTGAATCACTACTGCATATTACCGAATGAAAAAAAAAGCAAATATATTACGAAATAAAAAGGGAAATTGAAAATTTCTATTTTTAATCTCGATTTTAGCACTGACAAACGCATGCGACTAAATGTTTTGATGAAAAATTCTGAATGTCATAATACTATTAAAAATGTCATTTCTAATTGCGTATTAAAATAAAAAAACAGGCAATATATAAAAAATTTAATTCAATTCCTACTTATTTTCTTATATTATTTATGATCGGGTGCAGCATCAGCAATCTCAGGGCTTGGCGACCATTTGTAAACGTGGCGACGGATTTGGCGACCAAATAGGAATTACTGGAAAAATTTAATTTTGAAAAAAAAAACTATTAAACATTATAAATTTATCCACCACAAATTTAAAAATATATATTGGAATTTCAATGGATGAATAAAAGTTATTTTATGAGATTGAAAATTTGAACAAGGTTACATATTATATATAAATAGGGAGAGTGTAAACTAATAATAGGAGTAGAATAACGATTTTTAAAAATTGCATAGATTCGAAATTGATATCACTAAAAGTAATTAAGTGCTTAAGATAATGTAAAAAAAATTTTCGTGTAGAAAATATCTTTGGAAGATATGGTTACTGATCCCCTTTAATAAATCATGGCCATTACTCTCCTTCAGGGACGATTAAACCTATTTTCGCGCTCAAGACTTTGCAATTGACAATATTTCTTGATTTTTTTTTTTTCCCGCCGATTGAACGGGATTTCTAGCAAAAATGCGAACTTTCTCCAAAGTATTTCTAATACCATTCTACAGCTCGGTTGATTAACGAGTTGAATTAAGTGTATGAATAAAAACATTCAATGAAGTAGTCAGAAACGTTTGTACATAAATTTAACATTTAACCGCTGAATTTGACCATAGGTAGTAAGAGCGATTTCTTGCACCACATACGTTAGTATTATACACTCAAGTAGAGAGATTGTTCATAGGATATCAGCCCGTCTAGATGGGCATATCTTTTTGGTAGTCTATAATATTAAGTACTTTTAATACAGAAATGAATTTAAGACAATATGCGAATCGGCTTTTCACAAGATACTTTTCGTGGGATGGCAAACAATACAAAATCAGAATTTTTACGGTTTAAGATAATTGGTGAAGAGGAAAAAAGGATTGTTAAAATTTCGAAACATATACGCACAGCTCTAGGTTTATATTACGTGTTTTCATCTCTTTACAAAGCGATTAGGAAATAATGCAAAGAAAAGAAACCTTACCGAAGCTAAACGACCATGAAATCCAGAAAGGTCGCAACCCGTATCAAAAATATTTGTCATTCCTGTTCGGCAAACAAACCCAGTACGTGGGCGTCTCGCCCTCCCTCACAGCAAGGAAAATTGGCACTGAGAATAGACACAGATGAGCACGTAACGTCGAGACCCTCCCTGAGCATAAAGACGGAACACATATTGCTGTTTTTCTCCCCTCCCTCAGCATCCCCAACCCCGTTAAACTGAAACACAAGATTTCTACCTATTGTAAATGATGCCGTTAAACTCAAATATAAGATTTCTACCTGTTATATTTGTGTTTAGTGGATGCATCATTAACAAGATTTCTACCTGTTCCAAATTATGCACCGATAAATTTCCTATCTATCAGTGAAATAGTATTAAAGCTAAGTATAACTTGGGATGCTATTAAAATTATTAAATTTACTAAGACACAGAAAGAAATTACATTAGTTAATAACAAATAAATATGCTAACCTTTCAGCTAGTGTGTGTGTGTGTGTGTGTGTGTGTGTGTGTGTGTGTGTGTGTGTG
>JAPMOQ010012558.1:1439057-1466104 GCA_026543055.1 Argiope trifasciata
TGTGTGTGTGTGTGTGTGTGTGTGTGTGTGTGTGTGTGTGTGTGTGTGCGCGCGCGCGGAAAGTTAATTCAATTCCTACTTATTTCCTTATATTATTTATGATCTTGTGTAGCGTCAGTAAACTCAGACTTGACGACAAACCTGGCGTCCATTTGGCGGCCAAATAAATAACTGGGAAATTTGAATTAATGCTTGAAAAAGAAAATCTGTATTAACATCGAGTGTCATCCACTACGAGTTTTAAAAAATGTATTTCAATCGGAGTGGATGAATAAAAAGTATTTTATTGGCGATTGAAAATTTGAACAAGATTTTATTTATATTATATATATATATATAGGAAGAGTGAGTTTAATAATAGGGATTAATAATATGGGTTGATGTGCTTGAATTACAATATTCCCATTACTAACGGATATGCACATACTACGATAGACGAATTTTAGTAAAAAAAATATTTCATTCCAAAAAAATTTTTCGTTTTGAATTAACAAATCCATATGAGCTCGAATATAAACTGAAAATTCAGACTCCAGGTCTGAATTTTTAGCTTAGTTTTAAATCTGAATCTTGGAAATGCATCAAACTAATGCAAATTGATTTTTATTAATATTGCAGCTTTTTCCTTTCACATATAAAAGCACAAAAGGTCACAGCAACTGGAAGCTTATCTTTTTCTGTCTCAATGAGATACTTAAACGTCAATTTAATTGGAAAAGAAATTGTAGAAATTTATTTTCGGACCAAAGCAATGACTAAGATTTAGTTATTAAATGCGCTCAAGATTGAGATGCAAACTATCTTTTTCAATCAAACCATACGGTCACCGTGGTTTGGTGGCACAATCTTCTGGGCTGGAAGTCATACAGTCAGGCTTCTGGGTACAAATATCTTCCAACAGGTATCCAAATTCTTTTTGGAGAATAAGTGCTATAGCATGTGTCATTTCATCCGGTCACGTTTAAAGAAAACCGCAATAGCTTCAACTTGGTATTTAAATCAGTCAATTCAAATAATTTCCGTAATTCTCTGAGTTTAGACTGGCATAAACATCCTGACTAAGACCAAAGACAAAGATAAAAATCCAAACTCGAAAATTTCCTTCACATTTCCGATAAGCCGGAACCTGCCAATTTTATCTCTTACACTAATTCCGCAGCGTATAAATTAAAAAAGTTTGAGGAGATGTGATCGACATTTTTCATCTCAATATCAGCTGAATAGGATTAATAATGAGAAGAAATGATCCATCCAGGATGAATATTAATCTATGATATATAACAATGTTTCACAAAACCGTCACTGAATGTTTGCTTGCGATAAAGAGTGTGTGCTGTTCTAGGTTTTCGTACAGAAAAAAAAAAGAAAATTATGGCATTTGGCGATAACCATGCCTTTGGCAGAGATTTCCTTCGTGACTAGATACCAAAGCTTTAGACTTTATACCTAGTGACTTTTGATAATTTAGTTTCTTCAAGCCAAAAATGTGAATAAGACAGCAGGTATCACTGTTCATGCGAAAATAGCTATTCAGCATCACATGATAGAAGTTACAGCAATAACACTCTTCTATGGTGCACAAAACAACTTCAGACTGTTCAAGTAAATATTTGCAATCCAAGATGCGACTCAATTTATGTAGATACAGTAGAACTGCCAAGTTTTTAACTCGATTTTGGCAATTAAATATTTATTATCAAAAAAGTATCTAACAGCGAATTGCAGTAAAAACTCCATGTGATACTATTTAAATTAAAAAAACATACATTATTTCATTACTTTGTAAAATTTCATAGAATTAAGGTAAAGACAATTTACAAAAAAGATACATACCTTCCTATCACAACGTTTTTAAATGTAGGCTGCCAGGAGCAAGTGAAAATGAAAACAATTTTATTGAGTAGTGAGAAAGTAAGGAAAAAAATAAATTAAAACTGTAAAAAGAAAACATCCCGAAAAAGAAAATAGATTTTCCCTAAAAGGGACGTACCTTCAAAAAAGACGAGGGTAAAACTATGATTAGATGACATGGAATGCGACAGCCAGATGATTATTTCAACAAGCTATGGATATCGAGAAAGGAAAAAATTCTTGAATTTACTAAATTAGAAAAACTACAAAACCTGCAGGAGAGATTTCGCCTCAACTTTCTCTGATATTAACACTGTATATGACAAATATTGTACTTCAAGGCACAATGAAGAAAACCGAATGTGTTTTTTGATGAATTTCTTTACACAGATTGTGTCCGCAGGTCAAAAGACAACATACTGAATTTTATTCATCTAAGTCTTTGCACTTTTAGGTAACATCGAATGCAATCATATAAATCGACGAAAACCACCAACTCTTTCCGGACTTGGGCCAAAATTTGAGAAAAAGAATTGCAATTCGAATAGTAAATCATACTTAATTTCATCCATCAACATGTCTACAGTTTTGAGTGATCGCCTTTACATAGAATAAGAAAAACGAGTTGATGGACTTAGTTTAAAATTTGACGGAAATATCCAAACTTGGTGGACAACCACATACTATATTCCACGAGCAGTTTTAGTGCTTAAACTATTACATTCACGGCCTCACTTTCAATTATTATATTCGATATTCAGTTTCGGGAAGGTCAAAAACAGAAATTCATAAAGATGTCGATTTTTTTTATTTTTTTTTTTTTGATAACCAGCGGGTGACCGAGCTCCGCTCGGAGAAAACAGGTATCGAAGCTAACTCGAAGATTTAAATTTTTAATTGTGATTTATCAAAACAATACATGCCATAAGAAAATTTGTGAAACCATTGGTGAAGATGTGAAAGATGCGGCTTCAGATGGTCCCTACATGTTCAATTGGTCACTGTTCACAACGAATTCGTAAATTTGCTTCCGTTCATCCGCTTCTTGAAAATTCTTGTCCAGGAAAAGGCGTCGATGAGAGAGGTATTGTCGAGCATAAAAGACGATGTAAACTCCGCAGGAAGACGTGTCATCTTGGTGGTTGTAAGCGTTGCGAGGTTTCACGATGCATCCTTTCAGCTTTTCATTCGTAACAACGGTATTCAAAACGTGTCGCAGTATTTTTCTCAAAACAGCATCGATGGGCAGCGGGTTGTCGACTGGATCGCAGACTAACAGTTGACGTTCTCCATAGCTTGCTTCGTAAATTCCTAGCATCCAGTGCTCGCCTCTATCCATTTGAGCTCTCTTGTGAATGGGAATGAGTAGCACGTCGAATCCTTGTTGAACGCCGTATAGATAGTTGGAAGCCTTGTTCTGGTCGCTGATATCGTTGAGAAGAGCCAGTCCTTCATAAGCCCCATCCGCTGTTGTAACGTAGAAGCGTGCGACAAATTCAGGGTGAAGTACGGCAACTTTGACGGTCGGTAAGCTTGTTCGGCGTAATGGAGAAGCATTCTGACAATGACGGTATCTTCTAGTTGTCCATTTGCGGGTAGAATTGAGTTGATCGCTTGTTGTTCCAAAATTCCGGCTCCTTGAAGAATTTCATGTAGAGGTGCGTTCTGCATGTTGAAAATATAGCTTGAAATCTGATGAATGTTGAAATGTCGAACTTTGTTGACGGTGATTTGAAATCGAAATCAGTTCCTTAAATGCTTTTTTGGAAATTCGAATATTTGGAAATCGGAATTTTGAACGAATCAAAAAGAATGAATCATTTTAGTTAACGAACGAGCGCTAAATTCAAAATTTCATTAACAAATTTCCCTTAATAAAAAGCAGTGGAATTAGAATCGTACTTTTTTAAAAAGAAAATTTAGTAAAAATATCAAAGTTATCCTTATTTTTTTTTAATATTTGTTTTACCTTAATTTTGTGATTTAAAAATAATCGTGTGGTCATCAAACTTTATTAGTTCGCCATATTGGCTATAGATGGCAGCACGTTACCGCTTGAAACCTATTAGGCAATAGACAAAGAAAATTTAAGTGCTGCCATCTATAGCCATTATGGCGAACTAATAAAGTTTGAAAATATCCTATCTGTAACTCCGAACTGCTCGACCGTAGCGCTTCAAAACCGGCGCAAATCGATTCCTCGAGGCGAAAAACCCCAGATCCCCAAGTTTACCGGAGTTTATTAATTCTGGGGCGATTTTCGACTTAGCAACCATTCCTCGTATTATAGTATAAGATTTCAGTACTTCTCTTTGTATGTACTAAACTGTATACTATAACTGTACGTACTGCAAGAAATAAAGTAAGTTTGTAACTGTATGTACTAAAAGATAAAAGAGGAAGAAAAAACAAGTTTCGCACGCCAACGACCGCAAAGAGAATGGGGTTCGTTAGTTGGTTAATTTAATTTTAATGGCACAAGAGCCAAAAGTATGCTATACTGCGCCAATCATAAGGTTTGAAATGGCACCAAGTGAGAAGTTAAAATATTTAAAGTATATTAAAAATCAAGTCGATAAAACATTAGCGATCAAACCAAGAGATCAGTCAGGCAAAACAATCCCATTGTTGAAGAACAGCTATATAAAATGATAAAATCCAATAGCCTTTAAATAGTTAAAAATATACTGATGAGGAGGTTCTCTCACTTATTCTCGCAAGTTAAGTGAAGTTGAGTTAAAATATATCATGCGATGAGAATTAAAGTTTGGGCACTCAGCTAGGATATGTGCAAAAGTAAAATTAACATTACATGAAGAACATCTAGGTGCTCCCTCACCGAATAATAGGTATTTATGAGTAAAACGAGTATGACCGGTGCGAAGAAGAGTCAGTTTCACATCGACACTTCTTATAGAAACGATGGGCCATGAATGATGCTGTTTAATGAAATGTAACTTATGAGTCTCCAGATCCCAAGATTCCAGCCAAAGTGAATGGATGTAAATGAGTGATTCTAAATTTTGAATCTCGATATGGAATTGATGTCTGACATACACTGAAAGCTGCTTTGGCAGCGCAATCAGCGTCTTCATTGCCTAAAATTCCAACGTGACTAGTAACCCAGCAAAATGAAACTAAGAACCCTTCAAAGAGAATGGGGTGCAAAGAACTCGGCGAGAGACGAACCGAAATGTCTTCAAACCAGTCAAATGCCAGCAAGATTTGGAAAAAATCAACCGAAGAATATATACTAGACACACATGCTGCTGCACAGGATAATAAGGAAATCTAGACTCCAGAGAACTTAAAAACAAATGAAAGATGAAAAGCCACAGCAGATGAAAATGACAGAACAGAGGGTTATAAATGATAATTTATTTGAATTCAACGGAGACTTATGAAAGATTAATTGAATGCTGTAAATGAAGAGAAACGAACCATAAATAAATTTTAAAACTGTAAGCACGATATGTGTTAATATTATGGTTATTCTTTAAGGAATTATTTATAAAAAAAATTGTGTGTAGGTATGAAATTTATAGCACAGACCGCTGAGCCTAGTACAACTTAATTTGGCATGTGAAAATGTGCACTTAGATGCATATATATTATTTTTAATTTTAATTAAAATGTTTATTAATAAAAAATGATATTTTGACACTTCTCGAATAATTCTCGAAAAAATTAAACTAACTGTGCAAAAAAAATTTACAGGGCGAAAAGGTCGAATTAAAATAATCCTTTTCGGGGTTTTTTTTTTTTTTTTTTTTTTTTTTTTTTTTTTTTGACTGCCGGCGTCTTGGCATAGGGGTAGCGCATCTTCCCCGTGATCTATACATCCCGGTTCGGGCATGGTTGTCCTGAGCTCTATCTGTGAAGTGTGTGAATGTGTCTCCCTACAAAAAGGGGTTGTGCAAGCGAACGTGAAGCATAAAGTAACTAAGCCGTACTCTTGACCTTAGTTGGCGCTACTGAAAAAACAAGAGACGCTCCTTTCGACTTAAATCGCTGACAGATAACTATCAGCAACTTGTAAAGTGACATAAATAATAACTTCTTGGATTACTGATTACCAGAAACTCAAATTTATGATAATGTTGTGTCCTAATTGTTATAGATTTTAAACAAAATACTATGAGACCCGTTAAAAGAAAATATTTTTCACTAGAGGGGATCACGAAATTAATTACATAATTTGAACAAACTTTTTTAAGGTGGGGGGGTACTATTAAATGGCAATCACTAATTTAAACCAGAAAAGACAAAGTTCAAATAAAATTATTAATATAAGAATGGTATCGCTAACATGAAAGCATTTACAAATGTAACCAAGAGGAATCGTCTCCCCAAATTTTTCTAGCATACTCTCTAATAAACATCACATGACACTGGCGATTAATAGTTACGAAATATCACTTCGAAATATCAGTTTGGCATTTTCACTGAATCTAACGTGACATTATTGACCAATTATTTGGCGATTAATCTCTCTCAAGCGTTAATAGTATCCAAAAAACGAAATTGCTTCAGACACGCTTTTCTCAACAGAAAAAAAAATGACAAAATCCCACACCAAATTAGATATACTGAAGTCACTGTGATTTTGAGTTATTACGTTTATGTTTCTGAAAGTACTGATCGATAGACAACCTGTTATTGAGTTTTGCTCAAAATTTTATAGGTGTCTAGACTACACACATTAAACTTGTGCACTGAGTTTTATCTATCTAGCTTTTTTCGTTTTGTAATTATGGTGTTAGCTTAATTTATTTTCGAACAACCGGACTTCCTCCAAACAAATTTTATTCAAAAGTTAATAGAAATCTGCATATTTGGCTTAAAGACCGTATACCAAATTTCAGATGTCTAGCCAAAAGAATTTTTGAGTCATTTTTCTCAGACATACAGACAAACGGGCGGAAATTTCACAGAAACATTTTCCGAACTCGCAGAGGTCTGAAACGTGGAACATAGCCAAAATCTCGAGTTTGAATTTTTTGACGATTACCATTCTCTAAATTACGGAGACAAGTTAAAATGCAGCACTTTTTTTGTAGTGAGTTACGTTAAAGTTATACGTAGTAAAAACAAAATGCAAATAAATTAATTCAAAAAATATGTTCTCTTATACAGTCAAACGAGGATTTAATGCACACCATGAAGAGAGAGATATGAAAATTGACGCGCCGTCAACAACAATTTAATAGCAATAAAGATCCGACCTAAAAAAAAAAAAGGTGCCAATCCGATGAAAAGCGTAACATAATGATTTGTAGTACTCGCATAAGGTAATCACGCTGAATCAGAAAATATCGCTTATTCTTTTAAATATATAAATATTTGAAATCCGTAATATGGTTGTGAAAGTTTATAGCCTTTCATCAAACGATAATGGGTATACTTCCAATGTCGCATTAAAAACCAGCACTGAATAGCTTCTGGGCTTTTTTTTTTATGGTGTTCCACATAATTTACTAGAAAATATTGTTTTCGCAAAGAGAAAGGGTGTGGGGGTCAAAGCGGAATGACTCATAAGAATCGAGCTCGACAAACCCAACAAACATTCTCGCTTCCAGAGCTGATTTCCATAAGACATGGTCCTATTTTTTCCTCACTCGATTAGTTACAGTTACAAATGCAGTTAGAAGATTTATCCCCCTTCTTTTTCTCAGCACAGGTGCATTGTATGGAAATCAGACTCGCATTCCGATAAATTCATCGCAAGCTTTTTATTGCGAACATCGGCTGCATTAGGGATGCACGAAAGAGCGGCTTGAAAACAATCTACGTTCGGCTCTGCCACTTTGGCATTTTCACGAATGAATGGGAAGGGAGACGTTTCCAGAAGGAAAAGAAAAAAAAAGTGGCATTTCATTTCCTAGATTTCCGTTCTTTCAAGTTACCCAAATAAAAATATTTACTTTCACGGGAAATATATGTCCCTGTCGCTCGCCGACAGAAAAGAATGAAAGCCTTTCCTTCCACTATTTTCATAACGAGGCTGAATTAGTTTTAGTTATATTAACGTCCTGTTTCAAAGCAACACTAGGACTATTTTGGGATGGACCTCGTACTTTTGACCTTGTTAGATGACAACACCTGGGCTGGCATACCAACGTCTGCAAACTTCCACACCACAACAGCGGGAAAACGTTTTGGGTGCACCAGACCTGATTATACGATGGTTCTTAGGTGAAATCGGGCCTCGATCCTGAAATCCTCCGATTTCGAAGCCGAGACCCAACCTCCAGGCCACGAAAGCCCCTGCGAGGCTGAAAGAAGCAGCCGATGAAAACTTTCCAACGTGATGTCATAAGCTTAGATTAAAAAACAGCAGTTTAAGATAGGGGATGACTTTCAAATTTCAATCTGAGGACCTCCAACAACCGAAATAACTAAAATTGTCCGTTACGTTGAGATCATCCAATGTGAACCTATTTTCAACAGTTAGAAGGCTTGTGAAGGAAAAGAAAATTTCAAATTTCCACACTCTTTTAGTTATATGATAAAATCAACGAATTCGGCAGAAATTTTCATCCTCCTTACAGCATCCATTCTTTGATTCGAATCCCACTGTCGTGGCTGGTTCGTGGGTGCTTTGAATAAATAGGCAAATAGATAACTTAACAAATTTATTGCAGATTCGTTCGAGTTACTCTGCTCAGTAACTCCATCTCCAAGAGCAAACATTCGAATGACATTACTCTTAATTACACTCACGCTAGTTGTCTAGCGTCACCTATGAAGGTTTATTTCCTAACGCTTCAAAATCCAATCACTACACCCACTATAATTATTCTAGTTATTATGTTCACAAGTAAAGGAAAATAACTTCATTATTTTTAATACTCTAACGACAAAATGGCTTTCTTCTACGTTAAACGATTCGTATTTAACACTCGAAAACCAACCCGTCGGGTGGTTGAGGAATGAAACGAGATGCGACTTTCGGTTCTGGGACCGTGATCGAAGAGACTATGCAGAAACGTTTCCGTCGTTGCATCATGAGAATCAAACATTACAATAACCGCTCTTAGAAGAAAGGCACTTAAAATTTTGAAAATAGAATTAGAATATCCCGGAATTTAATAAAAAATGACTATTTTCAGGTGAAATTTTTAGTTTCGTATATTTTAATGCAACTTAAAAATTGTATAGTTTTTTGGAACTAAAATTAAGAGACTTCTGTAATTAAACCTAAATTGCGCTTCAATTTACGTCTTAAATTCTGAAAAAGGGCACACTTTATTTTGAATAAAGAATACTGTAAAAGGTGAGCAGTACTCAGGCCATCAACCTTGCAAAGCAGCGAAAAATTAACAAAATATGAATTTAAAAAAAAAAAATTACCTTGTGCAAAACAAAATTTCTAAAAAATTTGTCTACACAAATAAAAATTTTATGCTAGAAAACGCCTGGCAAGTACAATAATTATGAAGCATCAACTATTTTGTATTTTTAATTCGTCTATGGTGTCATCCAAGATGAGTTATTAGGCGATTAATCCTTGGCATGCTGTGAATAACCGATATTCAAAATTGCGCTTCGAACACATTTCTCCCAAAAAATTCACAATAAACATTTGAAACAGAACTACATTTGTCGCAAAATCACATACCAAATTCGATTTATATGTCAATGCATTTTTTGTGTTGTCGCGTTTAAATGCTTTTGAAAGTACAGACGGACTGATGATAAACCCAATCCCTCATGATTCAAAAATTGAAGAGGCGTCTATACAATAAACGTTAAGTGTACTGAAATTTATCCATCCAGCTCTCCGTTTTTTAGTTTTGATAACTTATATCCGAACGGCTGGCTGGACAGGCAGACTTTCTCCGAAAATATTTCACACACAATCTATATAAATAAAAATGAGTGTATGTCTCATGAGCTGCCGTACCGCTCGTCGAATTGCGATGAAACTTTGAATATTTATTACTTGCACTTAATTACTTCTGCTGAAGATGGAAAAACAAATATATTGCGAACCTTAAAGTCTTGAATAATAAAAAATAGAATGAATATTATTTACGCTTCTCCTTTATACACCACTCAATTTTAATGAATGAATTCATTTCCGATACGAAAATATCATGCTTTCTATCATTCCTAATTAAACAAGATAACTATTTCAAATTTCAAACGATATTTCCAAAATGATTTCTTCTGTGGCAGCAACGCGCCGGGTACCAGCTAGTTTGATATAAATGTGTAAAGATCGTACACCAAAATTCATCCGCATAGCTCAAAGCTTGTAACTTTGTCATCCACAGACAAAGTTCCAGAAATGTTTTTATCGAATTAAAGATGGGCTACATAAGGGAAATTCATCAAAATCGAAGTTCGAATTTTTTCGACGATTCAAATATTTTTTCTATACAAAGTATGTGAGAAAATAAGAACGTGAATCACACTCCGCAATAAGAATATTGTTCACGATTAATACTAAATCAAGCGGAGACACGGCACTTTTTCAATACATTTTATAAATGCCGCTCCACGAAACTCATTTCCACATTCATGTGCGTTACTACTTTCATGGCGGAGTGAAAAAAGACCTTAAATGACACGCTTGTGATATGGTTCAGTATTATTAGGGTAAAAATAATTCGGATTAAGTCAAAGAGAAATTCAGAATCAAAGTCACGACTATATTATATTGCAGTCATTTTTAGTTCGGCATTTCGAAGAAAATGGACCAACGACATGCCTACTACGAAGTAAGTCAAATTGAAACATGGACAATGCTAAGATAAGTTCCGAGAAATTTGTATTATGTTTATTCTAAAAATAGCAAGGGAGAGTTAGAACAAGTACAGCACATTGATAATCTTTCTCCACATACACACTTAGCATTTCTGTTCTGTGGACGTACGCTTTTTTTTAACACTCAAGACCTATTTTGATCTTTATGGAAATTCTGTTCGAAGTATCAACTTTCAATAGCACGCAAAGCGAATGTCAACATTCTATTACTTACAGGACTCTTATGCCTGTAACTGTGATATAATAATAAAAGTGAAAGTATCCCTGTCTGTTGCCAAAATGACCATTCCTGATTTCTTGTAAAATGCCAAAGGTTACTTGCTTGTCGTAACAGAACTGATAACGAGCATTGACCGTCACAGATGATAAACGATTTCGGAAGAATGCGATTTAAAGATGATTAAGAAGAGTTAATCTTCAGTCAAATTTACTTTTAGGGAAATTTCGATCAAGACACTCCAGTTTTTATCATTTTTTTTAAAGAGATTCGTTTCTCGATCCGACTTTACATTAGAATGTGCAACTCAGGTAAAAGAATAGCAATAAGTATTATTATAGTACTATCGTTTCGCATAACACAAAAGAACGCATTAAACATATTTTCTTAGAACTAACATTGCTGTATTCCCGACAATGCTATTTACCACTTTGGAGAGTTTTATGAGTTTTTCAAAACATTTTCGATATTTTTAGCCCATTTGTATCATATGAAAATATGAAAGAAGGCCCGTATCGCGGAAAAAAATTTATTTCATATTTAGGTGTAAAAAAAAACGTATAAAAGTAGAAAAAAAATCCTTTTTGAGTATTATTTGTGAGTCATTTTGTTCCGTGTGGTAATATTTGAAATGTGGGATGCATATGGGTATATAGTATATAATATGAATATAGTATATATCATTATATGCATAGCATTTAATATGATGCAGCGTATATATACACTCCAGTGATAGTGACCAGGAAAATTGAGCGTATATATAAGCTAATGATGCAAAAGGGTTAATTATCTTCATTATTAGCAAAAAATAGAAATTTCTATAGAATGTTCCCACATTCTTCGTATCCCATATTAAAAACGGAAAAATTCGGTAATTTTTTTTAATCAAAACAGTTTAATTGCATTCACATTTAAGAAGGCTCCAACCCTAATAAACTTATTTAACAACACTGTTCTCTAAATTCTGTAATATTCTATTAAATTCAACTTCTAAACAAAGATTGCGATGGTCCTATGTTACGAGGAGGGTTCGAAAATAGAAAATTCGAGACCATCTGCCAACAGTGATCTGCTGTGTTCGAGGAATACGTAAAACATACTGTCGCGAATCGAGCGACTCCAACGCTAGTGAGGCATGGAAGTCTGAAAACTAAAACTCGAGAATAGGAATCAGCCGTATGAGCTGACCTCGTTCCGGTTTCGAAAATAGCTTTCATCGACTGGATTGGACTTTCTTTTTCTTTAACTGGAAACCACTTTGTATATGGAGAGCACTTTGAGCTTAATCAAAAAGGGGATTCGAAATTTGGACAGGTGTATTTGGACCTTTTAAATCGTAAAAGTTGTTTTCGTGCCCAGACATTTGTTTTAAAAAGTTAATAATGAAGCTTTTTTTTCCCATCGACTTTTTTCCCCGAAAAATATTTTCTTTCATATTAACCCTTTAACTGTTATTTTCTCTACTGTCTAATAAGATGACATCTATTTTAGGAATATTTTCTTAGTTTGATTCAAATGGAAATAAATTGAATACTTAATTTATCTGTGCATTCGAAGAAATTTTAATACTGAATTATAATCGTTATGAAGGGTTTATATTTTGCTTACAACCATCGAAATTCGATTAATCGATGCATATGCCATACGGGGAAAACAGTTAAAGTGTTAATGTAACTGTAAAAAATATGCATCTGAATGCAGCTCACTCCATAAATATTTCAATTTATGCATTTAATAGGGGAGTGGAATGATATCCATATAAATATGAATTTTAGTATCACAAATTTTTGAACCGACTTTATTTGGAAATTCAAAGTTCTACAAACCTTACTCACAAGATCGAATCTCGAAAGCCAGATATCTATTTTAATCCTAAAAAACTGAATTTTGGCATTTTGGTCAATATTTCATCAATAATTATTTAGTACAAAAACAATTCTCGTGTAAACTAAAGCACGATACGGGTTTCTAAATCTCAGTGCTCCAAAATCTCCAATTTTATTTCCTCATTTTATGAACACATTATTAACGTAGATGTACTATAATACATCATAATAATGAAAAACGTTTCAGGGTAATGTACTATTATGTACTGTGTATTTTATTTTCAATATGACAATCCAGTCTAAAGATTAAAGCAAAGATTTTGATTCAAATGAAATCGAACAAAGTATTTTTTTATATCGATCAAACCGTATCCAGCAGCTGTCACAAAACCATGACAAGAATACAAGATAAAAACTTTCCACGGCAATTCAAATGTATGGTAGATACTATAACATCATGCTGGTTTGTTTTTGTTAATAAAGTTAGGCAAAACAGATGGTAATTACTTGCACTATCTACATATATAATGCCTAAAATATTCCTCACACTTTGGATATATTACAATGTTAATAAAACTGCACAATAATAAATATTCTAAAAAAAAAATTAAAAACATCTTGAAATCATTTCTTCTAATAAAATCTTTAATTATTAGAAATAAACAGTTGAAAATTTGGGAAAAATACTTATTTTTTAGTAATATTTCAAATTTAATTTCACTTAAAATTGTTTGAAATAAAATAAGAATCTGCTAACATTTGAAGTACTGTATGATTGAGTATATTTGCATTAAATCAGTTCTCACAATCACAAAATAAGATCCTTAATCTAAAATTTTAGCACACAATTTACTCCCTATAAACTAATTTTGATTGAATTTCAACATTAAATTCACTTTCAAATTTGAATGATTAAAAAAATGAATTAAAAATAAATTTTTCTTGAGATTTAATTATTTACACAATTTAAAAAATCAATATATAGAGAGAGATCAGTAAAATAAATGCTCATTTAAAAAAAGAATTCTACTTAAAAAAAAACACACATTTCTACTTTCTCAGCATAATAATTTTTTTAATTATCAGTTGCGTAAAGACATATAATGAAAGATATTTATAAAAATTTAATATCGAAATTATATAGAAAAAATATTATAGTTATAATTCTGAAGATCACATAATTATGTGACCTTTATATTATAAAGGTTGGTATTGCAAAACCTTAATTAGTTATGTTAGTTTTAGCAATAGAATTTGGATTTAAGCAAATTGCCAGTTTCATAAATATTTTAATAGAACAATGTAGATGAAAAAAAATTAAAAATACTTTCTTCAAAAAAAATATATTTACAAATTTTTAAATCACTTGCCTATGAATTTTAAAATAAAAATAGTTAAAGTTTCAATAAAAATGACAGAGAAATAAGGCTTTCAAGAATTTATAAATGTAGTTAGCATTATATATTTCAAATGCAATTTTACATTATATTTAATTCAATAAATCTAGTCATACAGATATTTATATACATTTTGTACCAGCAATAAGAGAAAAATTCTTTATATAATGTAAATTATTTTCTTTCTTCAAAATTTAAAATAATAAACTTGAAAATTATTTAATAAGTGTCAATAATGGGTTTAAACTGAAAATGCAAAATATATATAATTCACAAAACTATTTCTCCCATTAAAATCATGATTTACTCACGGAACATATAAGCATAATACGATTAGAGAAATTAATCCAGTTAGAACATTAATACATTTTTTACAAGTTAGAACTTAATTACATTTTTATTTCCACCAATAATTACTGTTAATATAAAGAACTATAAATTACTGATCATTCAGATTATAACATTCACTATAAAATTTAGTAGGTCTACTAACAAATAAAATCTTGTAGATCAAAATTGCAGAAAGAAAATTATTATTTCACAAAATAACTGTTTAAAAAATTTACTTTTTTAAACATGAAATTTTTTTTAATTATTTCTTGGTGAGAGAGTATTGTTTTAATTTTATATATTCAATTAATTTTACATTCATAGTTAAATCTAAATATTTATCACAGAATGTAAATAAGACAATATTACAAATAAAGTAATCCCTTTTTTTTTTTTTTTTTTTTTTTTGAATAAGGAGTACCAATTAAATAAATCCGAAAATTGGATACATAATTAGTTTATCTCAAAAATTATTATTCTTTACAAAATAGATCCAAACAAACAAAAAAGCTTACATAATATTACATGAATCTTTAATTATATACAGCAACAAATTTGAACTAACCATCCTTTGTTAAAATAACATTAATTTTGAAACATATCCATTCAATAGAGAATGCTTAGACTTGTATAATAATAAAAAGAATAAATTTAGTTAAATGAAAATTGAAAATATGCCCAAGAAGGACAAAATATTCCATTTCAATTAAAATCTACTATGTTACCTTTACTAATAAAAAAAATTCAAACAGAAAAATTTACAAAAATATAAAATTAGATGATATAAATATTTTGTAGTATTAATCTAACTGTATGAGAAAGTATTCTTTGAAGATATTTAAATGAATGAAAATATAAAGCATCTAAATAAAAAGAAAAAAAATCAATAATAAGAAGAAAAAGTTAAAATATATAGTTTTAAATAATATAATCATCAGTCTATAAGAAGAAAAAACACTTAATGAATACTTATATCAAACTTTCCTTGATCTGCAAATACTCCATAATATTTATGAAAAAAAAAATATCCTACCAATGTTATGTTAAATTCTTTCAAATCAAAAATAAAACATTCCTTTGCATAAAATGATGCATTATATATGTTTAAATAAGCTTTAATGACCATCAGTAATTACTTTAATTTTGAGAAAATTCGCCGGGATTAATTCTATGAATTTCTAAGAAATCCTATATCTAATTAAAGTATTGTTCAATTTTTAATTTTTATTTTCTAACAATTACTCTTTGCACACTGAAATTAAGACTCTAAAGACACACACAAAAAAATTAAAGCTCGTAATTCGTACTCGAATTTCCAGTAATAAAGTGAATAAATGAAGCATAAACTCCTTAAAATGTATGTTTTACTTTAACTCCTGAATATGTATATTTTACTATAAGCCGAATGGATTGGAATTTTACCCATGCACACCGTGACGACAGAATATATACCAACCACAAGAATGTATAAATAATTAAATCATGAGGAGGCCACTGTCAGATATATAGATATGATAGTCATACATTTGAAAATATCGTGAATATCCTTCCGTAACTCTCATTTTTGAATTCACATTGACAAAACAAAATTATTATAGAGGGCATACGGCTTTACATTAAACTATAACTCCTGTATTATTGGAAATAGAAATATCCTAATAAAATAGTTAAATGCATTTAATAGAAAATATTTAGCAGACAACAAATCACATAAAAATTTTCGGTATTGATATTTTAAGATTCACAATATAAAAATAAATTCTAAACTCACCTAAATATAACTCCTGGCAGAAAAGCACACACGTGTACTTCTAAACCTCCCGTAAGAAACAGAAAATCCTTTTTGAGTCAAATTAACATGCGAAAAAAGAACTGCATACACTTGCGAACTCGAACAGACAGAAATCTTTACCTTTAAAAAAGTTACGGTCTCCCCTTCTCTTTCAGAAACGGCAAGTAGGTTATTGCCAAATCATGAATCGAAATAACAGCTACGGTAAGCCAGAAAAACCGCTTTTAGAAATGTGACTTGACCTAAAATCAAATCAGAAATGCATTATTTACAAGTTTCGTTATCTATTAAATACCATTAGAACGATATATTATCATACTAATAAAGCTATTTAAGACTAAAATTGATAAAAAAATATTTATAAAGAAACTTAAAGAATCATTCATCTAAATTAAGGAACTAATTTCAAGTAATTTTGCCTCAAAAAAGTTGTGTTCCTTTTATTTGCCAAAACTTAAATTAAGTATTCTATTCACACATATTGTTTTTCGAAAATATATTTACGCATCTCTTTTGATAAAATATTAGATACAAACAAATAAGTAAAAAACTATTTCTAAGCCACTGTATGCAACTAAAATTTAGAGCTATGTGATTGGTGACAACAGGTCAATATTATTATCAGATGTTTTTGTTTACTTGCAGAGAGTACGAGCCGGTTATCTGTCATAATTGCTACCAAAGCCGGTTAAATAAGCGGAAGTATTAAGATATTTTCTCATTCCAGCTTTGCTGTATTTATTGTCGAACCATCTCATCATTGAGAAGCAAACTATTGACTATTTTGCTGCAAAATAACCTTTCTACTCTTTTATTCGTCAATTATTTTTTTAAAAAAATTAACATATTTTTCCGGATTATTTCAATTTTTATGCGATGTGGGAAAACGTATTGCATCCTTTACGTTTACAAAACCTTGCACGGGAATGGTTATTGGAAGACACCAGCAGTTTTGATTTCGGTGGAGGTGTAGTAGGCGATCAGCGGTGTGAGTTCACAATTTACATGAAATCTCCTGGTGTATTGGCAGGTATTCCTTTTGTCAATGCTATTTTTGCAGAACTAAATCTTACGGTGACATGGTTGCAGAAAGAAGGAGATCGACTTCGTCCTATAACAGAAGTTGCCAAAGTTAGTGGACCATCCAAAAATTTACTTATAGCTGAGCGAGTCGCATTAAATGTATTGTGCCGAGCTAGTGGTGTGGCCACTGCAGCTGCAAGAATGACAGATATAATTCAGAAAGCTGGCTGGAGAGGAACAATTGCTGGTTCTCGTAAAACCACACCAGGATTTCGAATGGTAGAAAAATATGCATTGATGGTTGGTGGTGTGGACATGCACCGATATGATTTATCTAGCATGATTATGTTGAAAGATAATCATATCACACTATCAGGATCAATTGATCAAGTATGATCATTTGTGCTAAAGTTTGAAAGATATCACTTTGTAGTATTTTTTGAAGTTTGCATTTTTACTTTGTCTTAAGTATCTTCTAATTTTCATTTATTTCAGACATATTGCAAGAAGTAAACTTAAAGTTATACTATAACTTTTCAGTTTCATAATTACATTTACTTTTAAAAAGTGACAAATATGCTTTAAGGCTTTGTATTTTAGAATAACTGCATCATCTTTGTTTCCGTTCACAGTAGTGCCATTCATTGAGAGGAAATTTGTGTCCCTTATTTTACTTTTTAATGTTTATATATATGTGTGTGTGTAAGGGTATTTTAAAATTTAATTTAAACTGAATTCATTTCCAAAGTTTTATCTTAATTTAGCCATAAAAATTTCATCTTAAAATATCTCATTTCTTAATACGATTCTACTTTATTTGCTTAATTAATCCAAGAGAAGCTTTAATAAATTGTTTAGTCAGTGGATCCCACACTCCGAGCGGTAGGATAAAAACTGGTGATCTGAACAAATACTTTCTTAAAAGATCCCTGTGTTACATTTATCGTGTGATCAATATATATGTCAGAAATCCCTATGAGAATCTTAATAAATTATTAGAACTGTGAACAAATATTTTTCCTATCAGTATCATGTTTCATAAGACCAGGGATAAAATGTTCAAGATCTTTCCCTCGTTCCTCTCTTTGTTCTGTTTTGTGCATGTGCTCGTTGCTCCTGCTTGTACAGAAACATGCCTGCCTCTGTATGATAACATAAAATGGAAAGTCTCTTCACTGTCTTTGAAATTACCTTCTGAATTATTTGCTCAGATATATATACATATATATATATTAAATAAAACTTATTAGGGAAGTAACTTTTTCTTAAGAAAGTTAAAAAGTTTCTTAAAACAATTGCTACCAAGCATTTATTTACTCTGTTATGTAGTTTCAGTTCATGTGACCTCCCTCTGGTTACTATAATTTTATATTTACATCTGTTTTCCTTTCTCAGACTTTAAATGTATTTCTGTGATACTTTCTTTTTATCTATGTTTGTTCAAAATATATTTACAAACTGTTATTTATATATAAATTTCTAAATTGGAAATTGATAATAATTTTTCATACTGAAGTACAGATTTTCAAAAATAAATTTTAATTTCTCATGCTTATTAGAAATTTATACCTAATAATAACAAATTACCTATAGATGGATAAACCTATATGCATTTAAACAATGAAAATGTAATAATTATACACATTTGATAAATTATCTCAAATCTAAAATTTCTTGCTTTTTTTTTTTTTCAATTCCTCTATTTTGACTACTATCAATACATGACAGAATCAGTTTGTCAGTTTTGGTATAATTTTTTCAATCATAAATTACAAAAAAGTAATAATTTCTGTTTTCAAAATTTTAGTTATGAGTAGCCATTATTTTCCAATTAGAGTAATCTTTTCATGTAAATGAAATTATACTTTCTTTTTTTTTTCTTCTTTCAGTGTTCTACATTGCTTAGATAAATATTCTAAATCAGATTTTAGAATACTGTCAAATGTGTTTGGGGAAACACATTTAAAACTCAAAAAACTTATTGAAAATGTAAAATGCGGGAGTAATTTTATCTGACAAAGAATGTGATAAATTATTATTGAATTACCTTTGATGTAATTATAAATTAGTATTTTTTTATCTGTTTCTTCTTAGATAGATTCGTACAATTCTCTGAATCAAAGTTGAAAATCCTTCAAAAATATCTTTTCTTATTTTAACAACTTCTGTCATTTCATTATCAAATAACATGCAATTTCACTCTATGTTTTTTTCCAGCTTTATCTTTGGTTGTGACAGAATGGCATGGCTGTTTGTAACATTAAACTCTTGTTTTGAATTCTGAATTCCTTGATGATTTTTGAGAAATGACAATAAAAAAATTGATTGAAGTAATGACACCTATTTTAGAGAATTTACCTCTTAGCTATATATATAGATATATATATATATATAATCATTATTTATAAATATATGAAATATTTTATCTACAAGTAGATACTTTTGTGCCCTTGCAAGAAACATGAAAGGGTAGGTACCTTCATAAATATTGAATCATTCTTATAAAACTACAGCATCCCTTTGTTAATATCATTCTTGAAATTGTTGCAAGAGGGAAAAATTTTCCCCTAATTTGTTTAAACATTCAGGTGGTGGGTTTTATTTTTTCCCCCTTTTTTTCCTTGTGTCTCTCCAGATAATATTTCGAAAATTGTAATATTTTTTAATTTCATTTCTGCCATGTAATTTTTATTTACTTGTGTGTTCTTTTTATGAAATATGTCATAGGTCTTTTGTCCATAAAAAATGGATTCAGCTAACTAATTATATATTGAATATCTTTAATTATGCAGATAAATAATTCTTATTCTAAACCTAAATTTCCAAAATTTTGTTAATTTAAATGAAAACACCAAATAAATTCTTAAATATTAAATTATGCTTTTAAATGAAGTTTAAAAATTTTTTTTCATCATTTTAATAATCAAAAGATAAGATATTAAAGATGAATATATTAAATTTGATTTAATATATTCATTTTTTAATTGGCACTTTTATTATAATTTTTCTTTTGCTATTCTTCATAGCTCCATACATTTACATAGATAATTTGTAACATAATATGGCTTAGTAGCAAAAGAAGAAATATTAAATTTTTATAAAGATTTTTTTATTGAATTGGTTTTAAATATATTTCATTGCATTAATTATTATTTCAATAAAAAGTAAATATAAATTGTTGTAAAGTTAAAATTTGCAAAATAAATACCTGTAAAATATTTATAATTCTTCATCTAATATGATTTGATTTTTTTTTTTTTTCTAGGCCATAAAAAAAGCACGTCAACTGAGTGGCTTTGCTCTCAAAATTGAAGTTGAGTGTCGTTCCCTAGCTGAAGCTCAAGAAGCTTGTCAAGCAAATTGTGATATTGTGATGCTTGACAATTTTGACCCTGAAGTCAGGTTTTTTTAATGTTTATTATATTTTTATTACTAGTTAATTCTATTAGTTTATTAGTTAAACACTAGTTATTCATTGTAATTAAAACCTCCCAAAATGTTTGATTCGCTGCAATATTTTAAATGTCTGACTCCTACCAGTATTTAGTAACTGAAAATTAAGATGAAACTACTGCACATGACTGAGTTTTAAATTTTTTATTACAAAAAGAAGAAAGAGAAAAGATAATTATTATAGAAATAAGTAAAAAGAAACTATTTTATTCACCCTTACATTTTCTTATTTTATTCTATTTCTATTGGTTTATAGTTTTCATACTGTACTTTTGAAGCTTATTTGCAAATTCATTTTCAAGTTTATATTACTAACTCTAAATCCTATTGTTATGTGTATATATATGTTTTTACTATGCTAATATACCAAATATCAAAAAGCTCTCAAAGTAATTAATTAAAATGGAATTTTCAGATTATATTTAATTAGGAAAATAATGCATTTCCATATGAGCATGAAAATTTATTAAATTATCAATAGAAGTTTTTTAAAAAGTATTCTGTCTATACAGGAATAAATTTTCAGTTTTATAATATTTATTTTGATTTTTCCTTATCATGGTTATTGGCATTTGATTTTAAAATATTTTTAAACATAAAGAAGATAATTCATGCCATCAAAAATCTATTCATTTAATGATGAGGCAGGAATGTTGTCATTTTTTCAGCTAGCTGCTAATGGCTAGAATTATTAAATTTTTCAATTACAATACTTTGGTTTAATTCTTCTGAATTTAAATGTTAGTTAATTGATTAATATAATTATATTTTGATTCCAATTGCTTTTTCCCAATGGATACTGAATTTGTGAAATATTAAGTGCATAATGCATGATTTTTGTAATTATTATAAATTAAAAACTACAAAATGATAGATAATTGAAATAAAAATCAATTTGTTGATGCAGCCAGTATGATGTATTTTTTTTAAAATCACTTATATCAAATTTATTTAACTTTTGTTAATGAATTATCTTGCAGGAGTGCAAGCGTGCTGCTCTGACATTGAAACTTCAATATCCAAATGTACTTGTAGAGGTCAGTGGAGGCATCACTGAGCAAAATGTTCTCCTATATGCCAATCCCTGGACAGATATTCTGTCCAGCAGCTCCCTAATACAAGGTTATCCCACACTTGACTTCTCCATGAAGGTTTCACCTACAAGGGGTATAGCACATTCTCTGGATTGTTTGGACTAATAAATAATGCTTATAATGACTGTCTTAACCTCTAGACTCAAGAAATGTTCCTTTTTCTGTATGTGTTTTTCTCTATTCATTTTTTTTCTCATTTTAACTTTGATTCTTAATATATTTTCTTCATAATGTTTACTATTAACTGATTTAAAAATGTAGCTTTTTTTTGTTGTTGTTGTTTAGGTACCTTAATGACTTATATCTTAAGACTAATAGTAACATTTTAAATAATAAAGCAATAAATATTGCCTCTCAAAATTACTTTCTAATTCTTTTAATAATGTCACATAAATTCTAAAAATTATAAAAGTGAGAAGATTTTAATTCATTAAAACCACATATTTTCCAAAAAAAAAAAAAAAAAATGAATATGTGTGTATTTTAGTTTTTCAAACAAAATAATAATTTTCAAATTACAAAATAGTAAATATTGTTTTTTTTTTTATTTTTTTATTAATTTACTATATTCACTAGTTTTTATATTAGCATCACTGAATTCAAAAGTTTGCATGATATTTATTATCTAAATATAGGGATTTCTTTCTTACTTTTGACTTTCCTCTCTCTTTCATTATTATTTAAGCATTTTGCTTTACAAATAAGAAATTATTTATCTTTTATGCAAATAGAAATGTTAAGTAATACCATCTTAAGATCTATCTTGGAAGGTTTATCATAATTAAGAAATTCTTCATTGCTCCCTTTTGTGGTTTTCAATTCATAATACATTTTGTATGCAAATTCAGTATAGTTTTCCATTCCTCACTTCATTGATAACACATCATCAAAAACATTGAAGCATTATCACACACACATATTATAATTTTTTTCATAGTTAATAGTGGTCATGATGTCAATGAAATGTTCTGCAAAAGTTTTTCTATTTCATAGTTGCCTTGAAAGTTTGATATTTTCTGCAAAATTTAATGATCGTAACTGATCTATAAAATAATCTTTTTTTGATACTTAAGGCATTAAATTTCTTCTGAGTATGGTTATGTTTCAGATAGGAAAAAGTACTTGGAAATATTCTTTTTAAAGAACATATTACCATAAAAATTATGCCTGTTTCACTTGTTCTTTGTGACTTCATTAAATGTGTATAGCTCAAAATTAAAAGGTACTCTGCTTTTAATAAGATCTATTGCAAATATATTATTATTCTAATGCAATCAGTTATAATCATAATGTAAGGTATGATTATTTAAATGTTATATATCAATCAAGATTAGGAATCAATCTGACTGAATTTTGCTAAAAACTTTGTAAAAATTAATGATTCTGAGGAATTTATAGGAAAGCTACATTCTATTTCATTTTTCAAAATGCATTTTTTTAAAAGACATGAGAGGCAGAGTTTTCAGTAAGGGTTGCTAATTTATCTTTTTAAATTTTCTAGCATTTTAACCAGGATCCTTGCAAAATCTGGGCCATATACTTAATTACAAGTAACCATGCATTTTTTTACTCATTGATTTAGTTTATTGTGTATTTTTAGTTTTTATTTCATATTTATGATCAAGTTTTAACTACTTAATATGCAAGAATTTTGAAATTTCATACATTTTTACATGTGTATAGAATGCTTAGTATTTTTATGACTTAATTATCAATTAAACAGTTATTTTATTCCATATTGATTCTGTTCCAGCCATTCTTATCTGGTATTTAATTTATCAGAAAATTTCTGCAAGACTCCATAATATTTAGAGCTAAAATTATAAGTAAATAATAAGAGTTGTAAGTAAATAAAGTGAAAATATTTATTTTTTACTACATTCATACCAGTGTGTTTTAAAAATATGTTTTTATTAAATTTATTTTGTAAAATTTTACTTATTAGGATTTGTATTGAAAAATTGTCCCTATGCTTTTGCATTATTAAGCTTCATAGGGAATAGATTCATAAAAGCTCAAAATCTCATATAATAAGAATAATATTTTGAAAATAGCCATTTAATTTTGTCTTATCTAAATATAGTATTGGAAGTTTTGTTATTTTTCCAATTTTGAAGCTTACTGGCATAGACAGAGATTTCATTTTTCTTTGTGATTTTAAATCTATGTTTAATCAATAAGTCATCAGTTAATGTAAACTACTTTAATAGGTAAATTCATGCCCTGTGTTTTCTACTAAGTTTTAATGTTCAAGGTACTTGTTTGTATGTTTAGATTTTATAATTAGTCTTGATGTGTAATGTATTGTGTTTAGTATTTTTTTTTCCTTTCAAAGTATTAGTCATATAATTTAGTCATACATCTACCATAAGTGTTAGTGTGATACGTATGTGTTGTCCAAAAAATATAAATGATCTTTTTAATATATAATATTAATTTTATACTGGAACATCTGGCTGATGTGGACGTTTTTAATTTGATTATCAGTTATTTGAATATCTATTTTACCTCTTGAACTTCCTATTTAATATAATGTCAAAATATTGATTATGATTAAAACTTATTTAGATTCAAAAATTATAAAATTTGGTTTTTATTAATTGACTGCTTCCATATCCACAAAAATCATGAATAAATTTCTTTTAGAAGCCATTTAAGTTGTTCAAGGATTTTACCATTGCATCCAATCAAAAAGATATTCAATTAATTTTTTACATTTTTAAAAAACTTAGAAAATGACTATTGACAAAATTATTGTTTATATTAAAATATATTATAATCTTTTTTTTTATTATTTCTTGAAATAAATTCATAGATACTTCCTTTTAAACATATTGTGTTTGAAAACTTTTATTAATCCAGAATAATTAGTATGGCGAGAGATGACTATCATAAGCTGACAAAAGTATTTTTTTTTTAATTTATGCATTCTTTTATGGTGTTAATTATTTTCCTGCTTATCTAACAAATAATTACCAGAAAAAATGATTTGTTAGAATTACATTTTTAAAAGTTTAAGAAATATAAAATCTAATATTCTTATATGGAAATAATAATAAATTAATTGATTTTTCATCTAAAAATATCAGTTAATAGACCAAATTTTCTTTGAAGTTAAACTTGTCTACAATAAAATGCAGTATTTGTTCAAAGTACACTTGCAGTTTGTATATCTGTAATTATTTTTAGTGTAAAGATATATATATTATTGAACAGTGCCCATGTCTGATTGATTCTTTGAAATGAGAGTATTTTTCATGTGTTATACAAAATTCAAATTTTGTTCACATGAACTAAATTAAATTTGCTTACGTCTCAAATAGCATAGATATCTTGATTTGTATAAGATTTATATCTAAATTGTTTTTGCTTAAATATCTTATTCGATTATTTTTACATACATTTTTTTTTTCTTTCCTCCGATATTTTTTTTGTATAATTATTAATTATGTGCTCCATAACTTTTTTAATTCTAAATTTTTGATTACAATTTTTGTTTTTGCTGTAAATTAATGGATAAATTAGCTGTATGGTCTGTATATATATCAAACTAGTCATTGATTAAGAGCTGAATTTTAAAATAAAATTCTTACTTGCATTCTTTATTAAAATGTTTATAATGTAAATATTAATGGGGATTTTTTGTTGTTAATGTGTTCCTACTATGAGGATGATCTGTGAAATCTTTTAAGCCCATTAAATTCAAACCAGGGAAGTGACTATGCTAAATTTCTTGAGACAGGCTACAGCGTAATGAAAGGACATCAGCCAAAAAGTCTAATTAGAAAAATGTATCCTATACCATAATAAAAAACATAGAAAAAAGTTTAATGGAATTTTCTTTAAAATTGATGAAGATATTTGCAATTAAAATTATGAACTTGCCGTTACTTGAAAGAGGATTCTTCCGAAAAATGAAAAATGTATCCTCAAATCCCCCACCCCCTCGAAGTGCGTTGTTCAAGGTTTTCTTTTACTTTTCTTTATTTTCATCATTGCTTGAATTTCACTTCGCTGTTGCGCAACTCAGAAAAACTTTATGATAATACCGAAGTATGTTTTTCCTAGCAATCTCCATTGCTTTCTTTCAAAATTATTTTTAGCAACTTCTTATCTTAATGTGGGGGGGGGGGGCTATGACCGATCTCAATAAATTCAGCATAATTATTTTACTATAAAAATATTTTTCTTCCTTGGCTATGAGGGTTTAGTTTAGTTATATTAATATCCCGTTGTAAAGCAGCACTAGAGCTATTTTGGGACGGACCTCATCATTTTGAACCACAGTCAAATGACGAGGACGACACCTGAAGTAGCACCCCCCTCTCCACACCAGCGGGGAGACGTTTGGCCTGACAGATTGACCGTGCAAGAGACACCCTCACACGACGGTTATTCGGTGGAATCGAGTCTCGAACCTGCAACCCTCCGGTTCCGAAGCCGAGACCTTAACACCCGGCCACCGCTGCCTATACTGTTTCGAATTTAAAGGGCTTAAAAAGACTTTTACCGATTACACCACTTATTTAAATGAAAAATAAAGAGCATTGTGAGTGATTTCCCTCATAAATACAGAAGATGCTGACGTCTTAGAAGTTGTTACATATTTCATGCACCACTGCATCTTTTTAGTGCCTTTTCTTGATAAGTATTTTAAAATATTGTTTTTAAAAAAATCACAGTATTAAATAAAAATTATGTACTAAAAATATTGATTATATTGAAAAGATATAGATAAAAACCAAAAATTTCGTTTTGAATATTCTTTTTTTATATATAAATTTGTATTTCGTTGGTATACTTTCCATTAATATGAATGTTGATGCTACAGCTTTAGTGAGCACAACTTTTTTTCTATATTTTTTTATTGTTTAATTTGTATTGTAATCAAATTGATATTGAAATCATATTGCTGAAATTTTTTTAATAAAATTGAATTTACATTTCTAGCAGTGAAGTTTATTTTTCATTTTTTAGTTAATAAATAAAATCGTAGATTTCATTGTTCTCATAGAGTTCAAGATCTGTTTTATTAATGTTCAGCCTCAAAAAGCATTGATTTTACCTTAATTCTTTCATGTGTTTGTCCCCTGATTTTAAAACGGCTCCCTTTCGTGCCCAACTGTGAATTAATTGAAGAATTCTGGAACTATAATCGAATGACGTCCGGATTCATTGTAAAATTTTCTTTTTATAGTGTGTGTGTGTGTGTGTGTGTGTGTGTGTGTGTGTGTGTGTGTGTGTGTGTGTGTGTGTGTGTGTGTGTGTGTGTGTGTGTGTGTGTGTGTGTGT
>JAPMOQ010012558.1:1466499-1523743 GCA_026543055.1 Argiope trifasciata
TATATATATATATATATATATATATATATATATATATATATATATAGCGTAACAAGCATAATTCGCTCGCTTATCTTACTCGTAATGTGTTTGTTACTTTAACGTCGTGTTGTAAAGCAACACTGGGGCTATTTTGGAACAGACCTCGTCATTTTGAACAAATGAGGACGACTCCTGAGCTGTCACCCCTTCTCCATACCACGGCACACCAGCTGGTGGACGTTTGACCTGACAGGTTTAACATGCCGATGGTTTTTTGGTGGAATAGAGTCTCGAACCTATAATTCTCCGGTTCCGAAGACGAAACTTTTTTACCACCGCGGCCTTTACTCGTAATGTGAAAGACTAGTTAAGCAAAAGGGAGGGGAAAAAAACGAATTAAGAGTACATTTGGACAGTACGTTGAAATACTAAAGCAAATTTATAAGAATGTAATTAATCATTTAGTAATGCTTCGCATATATATTTAATGTATGGTAAAGATATATGTCCTTAGCTACAATTCCAGATTTGCCGAAAATTAGAATATCATTATCTTTAAAGGAATTTGTAGCGCGCTCATATACTGTAATATTTGGACGATGACAGTTTGTGAGTATTATCTCAATGTAAGGGGCAATTATTTCCCAAACTTTTATTTAGACCAGTGCAAACCAACCTTCCAGAGAAATAAGCCCTTTCATTTTACTAGAAAATTGTTGCTCTTTTAAGTCTGTTTGTTTCCTCTTCTTCTGACTAAATCTCCTCCGCAGCGTTTTGCTGTAACACAGCATACTTCGGTAGTTCTGGAGATATAGTTCTACCAGTTCATCAATATTGTTACCCTCCATCTCTGTATTCATAACAGACACAATCTCATCGATTAAAGGTTCCACAGAAAAGTGCGCAAAATCCTCGGTATGGTATGGTATAGTGTGTTTTACTGGCACAATGTCCAACTCTGGACAGGCTGCGCCATCCACAAGGATATTTAAATAATTCCGTTATAAAATGCGTAAATAAAAGAAGGGTGTATTGTAAAAAATGTGAAAAGTTGAGAAGATCTATATTTTAAAACGATTTTGTTCAAGAATAAAAATAAAATGTTAAATGCTATGAAAAAAAACAAATAGCTCTTAAAAAGTAAAAAAAATTTGAGTTAGGTTTCTCACCCACTAGGTCTCGTAAATTTAAAATAGACGAATGAAAATGAGTGAAACGATTTGATGTAAAACTAGGACATTCAGTGCAAGAGAATTGATCACTTCACTGTTAGTACAATGAGGGGCCCGTTCCCCAAGCAAAATCCTCGGGGGTCGCATCCAGCAAAGAATACTTTACTGTACTTTACTACACTATAGATGTAAATATCTTAATACTTATAATCTTCACTGTAGATATAAATATCTTAATACTTATAATCTTTACTGTAGATGTAAATACCTTAATAATTATAATCTACACTATAGATGTAAATACAAAAGTTCAGAGCAAACTGAAACATTCAGCATGTCATGGCCATGATGCCTTTCGCAAATCATCGATCACAAATGAAAGGTTATTTAGAATTTTGTTAATAGAAAACTTTATTGATTATAATAACGTATATTTAAAAAATAAAATTATTTCTTCTATTGCAAAATTCTTAAGACAGCATTTAAAAAAAATGTTTGAATCGCGCAATATCCTTATGGTTGTACTGAAAAATCCTGAAGTATATAAATCATAAAAGCATTAAATCATTAAAACCAATTTCCAGAATTCAACAAAAATTAAATTATTTCGGAAATTTAATTCGGATTTAAACTACAAAAAGTAAACAAACCTAAAAGCCTAATAAAATAAAACATATTTAGGAAACAAACCTAAATTAGAATAATTTAGGAAACGAAATGAAACTAATTACGGAAGTGGAATTAAAAATTGGAATCAAAACTAAAAGTTACTTCTGATACGAATAATAAAATTAAAAATTTAAAAAAAAAAACATCATTGTATTAAGTGAGCGCTAATGCAGCTACTACTAAAATGCAGGTGAATCTAAATAAATGAGCAATATAAGAGGATACGAAACTAAAAATTTCTTATTCGAACAAGATTAAAATTTTAAAAATCTATTTAAAAAACTATCATTGTATTTAGTGAGCACTAATGCTGTTACTATTAAAATACAGATGAATCGAAATAGCAATGTAAGCCAAATAAAAAGGAATACAATAGAATCAAAATTACAAGAAACAGGAAAAGATTTTCTATTTATTGAATTTTGATTCTATTGTATTCCCTTTTACTTGACTTTTATATATATATACACTGAAGTGACAAAAGTCATGGGATGACTGTTAATATCGTGTCGGTCCTCCTTTTGCCCGGCGAAGTGCAACAACTCGACGTGTCATGGAGTCCACAAGTCGTTGGAAGTCCTCTGCAGGAATATTGAGCCATGCTGTCTGTATAGACGTCCATAATTGAAAGTGTGGATGGTGCAGGAGTTTGGGCACGAACGGACCTTTCAATGATGTCCCATAAATGCTCGATGGGATTCATATCGGGTGATCTAGGTGGCCAGATCATGCCCTGGAATTGTCCGAAATGTTCTTCAAACCAATCGCGAACAGTTCTGACCCGGTGACATGGCGCATTGTCATCCATAAAAATCCCATCGTTGTGTGGGTACGTGAGGTCCATGAATGGCTGCAAGTGATCTGCAAGCAGCTGAACATAATCATTTCCAGTCAATGATCGGTTCAGTTGCCTCAGAGGACCGATTCCATGCCATGTAAAAACAGCCCACACCATTATGCAGCCACCACCAGCTTGAACTGTGCCTTGCTGACAGTTTGGGTCCATGGCTTCGTGGGGTCTGCGCCACACTCGAACTCTACCATCAGCTCGTAACAACTGAAATCGTGACTCATCTGACCACGCCACGGTTTTCCACAGGTCTAGGGACCAGTCGATATGCTCACGAGCCCAGGAGAGTCGCTGCAGGCGATGTCGTGTTGTCAGTAAAGGCACTCGAGTCGGTCTTCTGCTGTCATAGCCCAAGGAAGAAAAATTTTGCCGCACAGTCCTATCGGACACGTCCCTCGTACGTCCCACATTGATTCCTGCAGTTATTTGACGAAGTGTTGCGTGTCTATTAACACTGACCATTCTACACAGATGTCGGCGGTCTCGGTCGTTAAGTGCAGGTGGTCGCCCACTGCGCTGTCCATGATGGGATGTGATGCCTGAAATTTCATACTCTCGGCACACTCTTGATACTGTGGATCTGGGAATGTTGAATTCACTAACGATATCCGCAATGGAATGACCCATGCGTCTAGCTCCAACTAACATTCCACGTTCAAAGTCTGTTAATTCTCGTCGTGCCGCCATAAATCACGAAAAAACTGTTCACATGAATAACTTGAACACAAATGAAAGCTCTGGAAAACGAACTGCGCATTTATACTTTTTCGCTGCGATACTACTGCCATTTGTATATTTGCATATTGCTATCTCATGACTTTTGTCACTTCAGTGTGTGTGTGTGTGTGTATATATATATATATATATATATAGCGTAAGGTTTCAAAAAACTAATTCTTTTCAAGTGAAAAAATCTTTCTGCAAAAAGGAAATTCATTTTTTTATTGTGAGCTTTCCTACAGGTCACAAAGTTTTAAAAGTGTTTTACAATAAGTTAAGTATAAGCTGCTGGCTGCTCCGGTCTCTTCTCTCCACAATCTCCTTACACACCTGGAAAAAAAGAAGAAAAAAATTACTTCATGGAAAAGCAATATACATTAAGGCTATGAATTCTTCATTTATTATTATTATTTGAAACATAGAACATTGATGGCAAATCATTATTGAAATATTAGGACAAAAGAGCTTTTTTTAATACCTACCACTTGTTGACATTATCCCTATATATTTACAAATTTCAACCGTTAATAAAATACTTTTCATTCATCCACTGGGTTTCAAATACATTTTTTAAAATTTGTAGTGGATGACTGTCAATGCAGTTTTTTCGAATATTAATTCATTCATTAAATTTAATTATTTTTGTACTTTATAATTTTTTGATAATTATTTAATAAAAAGTAACTAAAATTTTTAAAAATTGTGACCTAAGTAGCCTTTGAAGTTTTTGAAAAATTATACTCTTGATTAAATTAATAAAACTACGTTTATATTCTTTCGTATATGAACTGTAAAAATGTTGTAATTGTCTAAAAATTCATATTCGAGATTTTCCCAAATCCGTAAAACATACTTTTAGAATTAATAATAAGTATCTGTCGCTCTGTGATCAAGACTCAAAAAATTAAAAATCAATGTACAAACTCGGAAGAATTAGTCAATTTTATCTCCATCAAATAAAGCAAGTAATCTTAAGACAATCTTAAATCCATTGTTTTTTTTTTTTTGTTTGTTTGTTTTTTAACAATCCCTTCCTATTTTTATGCCCTTCTCCCACCAAGAGTCGTGATCGAAAGTCTAAAGAATATCAGTTTTTATTTTCTCTAATACTAAGTACAGAAAAAATATTGCAATCGTCAAAAAATGCGAACTTGACAACTTAGCTAATCTCCCCTTTTTAGGCATGCCCGAGTTCGAAAAATACATTTTGGCATTATGGCTGCCTGTCTGTCAATCGGTGACAGATAACTCATGAACGCTTTGAGCCTAAATGGATGAAATTTGGCATATGGTCTTTACATTAAATTTGTAGTTCTATATCAAATTCGGAGCAAAATCCACTCAGAGGAAGTCTGTTTCTTCAGTTGCTTGAATGCGAGCCAAAACGATGACTACAACACAAAGAAAGATAGGTGGATAAAATTAGGCACAGATGTAGCATCTATAAACACCTATCAAATGTTGAGCCAAATCCAACAAAGGAATGACCATCTGACGATATTGTTACGGAATTTCACCTGAACGGATTCGTCGAGTAGTGGGTGTATGATGGGAGATACAATCAAAAGCCTCAGTAGGAAATAAGGACGACAATGTTTATTTACATGAAGACAGGACAGCACAAAGACGACAAATATTTACAGTGGAGACGAAGACACAGCAGCACACAACCACGACAATAGCCCACAGGTAGTAATGTTCACAGCACACAAAGCGGTCAGACCGGATTCAGCAGGAGAGAGGATCCTAGGAGCTTCGATCTATGGTCTCTCCCGACGGCTGAAACACACCTTTGTTTCTTCTCGCTTTAGATACCAACTCGTTACTTCACACAACTGACTACTAAACACGACAGTATAAGGCACTCCGCTTTGCTTCGCTATCCACTCGAAGACCCGATCCTTGTCGGTGATTCCCGACTCTCAATTCACGAAGACTATTCTCGACTCACAGCTTGAGAGTGCCGGTCTTTTATAGTTAATGGGAAATGGGGCTAGAGGCTTTTGGGTCAATCAGGGTGCATTTGAATGTATCTCGGTTCCTAATGGACGGATTGGAAAAAATTTCGATGTTTCGAGCCTTATCCATTTTGGCACTAAAGTCGTCGCCAAATGGTCACCAAGTTCACGAATCACTGATGCGAGATCCAGTAGCATCCAATACAGATGACTGTAAATCAAATCTTTCTTATGATGAACACCATTCGTTCTGGGAAGCAAAATTACAGGCTCATTAATAATATATATGTTCAAAAGCATGAAACACGATCATTCATAAATGAAATGACTTAAATATATTAAATTTAGTACGTAATTTTGTGACTACAAGTGTAGTTTTGTATCAGGTATTCTGTTTCAATCGGTTGGGAAAATTGCATCTGAAATACAAATTCGAATTGCGGATATTAGTTATCGCATGCTAGGGACGGATCACACACACGGGGATTGGTCAAAGATCACACGATACATTCAGCAAAAAGATTGAGTTCACACCAGAGGTTAATATTTCGTAATCAAAGGTTGGAGAGGAAAACCAGAATTCGCAAGGGATTCTCTGGCTTACCAAAAATTCCACAACTGCTCGCAAGGGATGGGGAATAACTTTTATTTGGATGGTAAACGAGAAAGTTTTGAGGAGACACTCGCAATGGTTCACTATCATTGCTGAAAGTTTTTTCGACGAAACAAACTTGCTTCTGCAAATGCCATCTAAAGTGTCAAGATTAGTTTAGTTGTATTAACGTCCCGTTGTAAAGCAACACTACAGCTATTTTGAGACGGACCTCGTCATTTTGAACCAGGGTCAGATAACGAGGACTACACCTGAGCTGGCATCCCCCCTCTCCACTCCACGCCACACCAGAGGGAGGACGTATGACCAGAAGGGTTCAACGTGCAAGAGATCCCCTGAAACCCTCCGGTTCTGAAGCCGAGACCTTACCACCAGGCCACTGCGACTGGTACAGAGAACTTTATGAGAAGCATGCTAATATCACGCAATCTAGTGCTCTTTCTTATTCATTAGTCTGCAAAAGACATCTCTGCCAACCATTAATGAAAAAACATAAAATCCAGCGCTTCTTATAGCGTAGCACAGTTTATAGCACAATATTGTACAACATTATGCGATATTACATGATATCGAGCAATTTTAAACAATATTTCGAATATTGATCAATGTCATACGATATTGTACAATATTTGTGTGCTACTGGGGTAATTGCTTTAGGAAATTTCTTGGGGGGGGGGGGCTTGATTCGTCAGAATATTACCATATATTCAGCATCCTATTCACCCCACTAAAATCTAAAGCAATATTAGGGGTTTGGAAGTCACGGTGTTTTCAGAAAACTAACATTCGCGTCACAATCGAAAATATTATTATTCGTTTTGAGAGAGATTCAAAATCTACGCTGAATATGAAACCTCATTACACATTGACTGAAGATAATTTTTTCAAATGTTGCAAATATCTAAAAGCCATTTAGAATGATTTACTTATTGAAAAGATATCTTTTATTGAGTTTAAGCATTCATTATCAAACTGGTACATAATTTATTTAAAAATAATTTGAAATAGATTAAAAAATTTTTACTATTTTGTCCATTATACTGGACCTACTAAATATCGTTATTTCTTACATTCTTTCTTAAAACTAAAAATGATTAAAATTAATTCATATCCGGTATTTGCCACGAAGTATTGAAGCTTTATATCTATTGAATCCGAATAAGTCAAACAAACTAAATTATAATAATATTATCTGTGTAAGACATGTAATTAAGTGAAATAAAAAATAGCATATTGTAATTTTATTCTATATCAAATTGTGCTTAACAAGTTTATGAAGCAATTATTTTTGTTATTTATTTAACAATGATTCTTTGCATGGCTGAAACGTTAACTGCATAAAAATAATACATAATTTTAATCTGTTCTTAAAGAATTTATCACAACAATTTGTGCAATGCAATAAAAAACAAGGAATTATTGTAGTACTCTTCAAGGTCAAGCAAGCCAACATCGGCAGTAATGCTCGTTTTAAAATCTTCTCAGAATCTATGTTACCAAAAAACAGATCTTGCACAAGCGTGAAACAAAAAACTGATTTTTAAAAATGTACCAAACATAAATACGGAGAAATAAAATTAATATAATAAATTAAACAACAAAATTCCGGCGTGCTGGCATAAGGGAAGCGTGTCTTCCCCGTGATCTTGGCGTCCCGGTTTGGGCATGGTTATTCTGTGAGTAGTATGAATGAGCTCCCCCTGTAAAAAGGGGTTGTGCAAGCGAATGCGTGTGTCATCTTCCTATGAGCTGGAAGTCAGACTTCTGCCCTCTGGGTGCTCATGGGTCTTTACCCTCAGAAGCTACTGCACTCCCTTTTCGTAGAAACATGGACACGATAGCATCATCAACAACAAAATGAATACATTTATGCAAAAAATACTGCAGATATTAAAAATATAGAGAGGTTATAACATTAAAAATAATTCATTGATCTCAGAAATTATAAATTCAATTCTGTAAACGTTTAAATGTGCCATAGATTCATCTAAAAAGCAGGAAACGGTTCAGGTTAAAGGAGTCGTAATGGTTTAGGGGTTTCATATCAGGAAATCGATTAAACTTCTGCACAAAATGTTCTACCAAAGGTACGAGAGTGACCTTTTCTATGAAGTACTCTATCTTTTCAATTCTAGATCCATGTTATTGGATTGGACCTGTTGCAAGAGGTTAATGAACTTCTACACGCGTGTAAAAATGCACACTATTGTTACAAGAACTACCAGAATTCATAATGAGAACCATAAAAACAGAAAAAAGCTGAATTGGCCATTTAGATAATTAATGCAGATAGTATTTAATATTAGCCGACACGTTGCTGCCACTGAAAAAATAACATTAAGCGCAATCAATCAATAATTTAGGAATGTTTTATCGAAATAGGTACGACAGTATATGAAATACGAACAAATAAATATTCATTTTTATTTATTAGATTTGTGTATTCTTTTAGAATTGGAAAACTTAATGTTCTTTCAGAAAGGCAATGGAAGAAACTATTTATTGTATCTCGTGATTCGCTTCATATTCGTTCAGAATTCTGAAGTTTAAATTTAGAAAAAGTGATAATAATAAATAAAAATATTTTATTTTAAAATTGATTCAACGTGGAAAATATATTTATACCATAAAATGGTTAATATAGTTGAAAAGATAATTTTTGAAAATTAAGATAGTGCAACATTATTTATACTATAATTATTTTGGTAGTTACAGCGAAAAACGATAAATTTAATTAAAATTTAAAAACCTCAAGGTTGATCACCCCAAACTTTCTCGCATAATCTATGATAAAGTTGCTACTTAGAATGACTTTCATGACACTTGCGTAATATAGCTACAAATCTTTATAGTATTAATCTTTAACTTGGATTTAGCATTTCTACAGAATCTATTGTCTCCTCGGCGAGCTATCTGGAAATTAATCATGGCAAATAGATGCAATTGGGATTCGATTATTTATTTATTTTAGATAATTGTACTATGGCTATAACCATCCCGTAGGTGTTAAGTAATAAGCTGACCAAGTTTTATCGCAATCGGATGAACTGTTTAGGAAGGCATAAGAGACATACAGACAAACATTCATTTTATTTATATAGATTATTATGTATTATGATAAAACTTAAATTTGTTATTAATTCTAAAAATATTTTTTTTTCACTTGAAAGACAAAACATATCTTTTCCCGCAGACCAAGTATAGTTAATTCCTCCTAAAATTTTGCTGATCCATACAACAGATATTTTAAACGACACTACACTCGTCTGATACAAACTTCTCAAAACGTCTGCCTAACGAAAAAGTCAAAAATATATTTAAAATAGCCCCGAACCCAAACAGTAGAACTTCCCCATCTCTCAGAAACAAGGGCTTCGACAAGAAGATACCAGCTTCTCAATTTTCAAGATCTCGTCTCCGAAGGAAATGTGCTAAGATTCGAGATAGTTCTATTTGATAACAGGAAATAGATTTTCCCGTTTCCGCACAGCCCCAACACATTTATCGTCCCCCACCTATCCATTTCCTATGCTTATCTTAACTTTCGAGAGGGTTTTGGGGTGATCAGAAATAGCAGCTTGTCAATAGTTTCCAGAAAAGTCCACATTGCAACAACTCGAATTTTTATCTTCAAATTCCAAGCGATCACGGGGATAAGAAAAGCCGAGCTCTATTCACAAGGATTTTCTGGCATTTTCCAAGAAATATTGTTTTATGTTCCCATGTCGTAACTCTACCACTTCAACCAAAATAAGCTGAGGCTCGATTCCTTACGATGAGCACAGCACGAATTGTTTGGCATATTTCAAAGTAATTTAACTCAGTAACTGTCTTTTTCTTTTAAAAATGCTACGTAAGTTATACATATGCACAAAAAGCTGTGTAACAATTATATTCAAATTATACTTTGTTTTGAAAATATTTGATATTTTTGAAAAAGGCTATCGTTATAAAATGGTCAATACAATAATTCCAATAAGACTGATAATAATAAAGACTGAAGAAGTCACAGATCGATACTATTACCTCTAAATTACATGTCTGTGTATGATATTTCATCTATAGAAATAAAAATGAATGTTCGTCTGCGTATCACTTATGCCTCCCTAAACCGTTCATTCGTTTGCGATGAAACTTGATCAGCTTATTGCTTACATCTAGAGGATGATTATAGGCATAGTACAATTATCTCATAGTACAATTAATAAAAATTCGGATCTCAACCGCATCTATTTACCAAGGATAAATCTCGAAATAACTCGCAGAGGAGACACAATAGAAAGAGAAATGCTGAAATTCAGCAGAAATGCTGAATTCAAGTTAAAGGTTAATATTGTATATTGAAAACAAATGTCACGCAAGTCATTATCAAAGGTAACAACTTTATTAAAGTTTGAGAGAAAATTTTGGGAGAACCAACCCTGGGGATTTTAATTAAACATAAGCCTTTTTCGCAGTAACTTCCAAAATTATTATAGTACAAATAATTAGGTATACTATCTTAATTATCAAAAAATTATCTTTTCAACTAGACTAACGATTTTGCGGTGTAAACATATTTTCTATGTTTAATGAATTTTGAAAGAAAATATTTTCTAATACTAAACTTAAGAATTGTGAACGAATATTAAACGAATCATGTTTCTTTCATTACCATTCTGAAAGAACACCAAGTTTTACGATTCTAAAAGAATACACAAACCTTATACATAAAAATAAATATTTGTTTGTTCGTATTTTATATACTATCGTACCTTTCATTCTATTTCGATGAAACATTGCCAAATGATTGATTAATTGCACTTAATATTAATTTTTCGCCAGCAGCAACGCGCTGGGTACCAGCTAGTTGCAATATAAAAATCAAACCAAAGTTATACAATCAAAAAAAAAAAAAAGTCGTTCAACTAACAGTTTCGTTTTCGAACAAATCTTGTTCGTTTGTTGTAAAGAAACGAAGTACAAAAAATGCACACAGTATTGAGTGACATACATAGAATAAAACTAAACTGCCAGGCGTACCAAATATATTTTTTGGCAGCGAATGATTAAATTAAAATCCCTAAATGGGGAGTGTGACAGCTAATGGCTGAGCAAAACTTTAAAAAGTAGTAACAAAATCTTTCCGATTCATAAACATATCTAAAATAAGCAAATAAAAAATAATTACTGTATGTTTCTTTAAAATTTGGCAACTGACTTTTTTAAAATTTAATTCCGTTTTAACCATCAGGAATTAATACTTCATTTTCTTAGATATTTTCAATATTATGGACGCCAAGAACTTTATTTAATTATTTGTATGACTGAATAGGGGAAGCAAAAAGTCAGAAATCTTAATTTAATGTTTTAACAAACTTTTTTCTGCAAACTTCGTTTTCTAGGTCACTCGTCCAAAGAGTTGACATTCTATGCCTGTTATTTGTACATGAATAGTTTTTTCCCCCTTCCGCCATTCCAGTAGTAGAAGATAGCAAATATGCTAAAAATTCGTGAATAGAGTATTAACAAACAACAAGAAAACAGAACAATTTGGCGCAATTAAGATTTACAATTAAGAAATATTGTAAATTGAATAATAAAAAGGGATATTTAAAACTTTATATATATATATATATATATATATATATATATATATATATATTACCTATTCGACCTATTTGGTTTCGTTTTAATTTTGTTGATCAAGAAATGTGTTTTGATTGTTTTAATAATTTTATGATTGTGTATATATATATATATATAGTAGTTTAATGGAGTTGGGAGATTATAAACATGAATTTCATTCAATTTTTTCCTTCAAAACGTATTAAATGAAATATTCGCAAATAATTTGTTATCAGGTCTATTCTAGGTTATTGTCCTGCTTCAAAACAACCCGGGAGCTATTTTTAGACAAAATTCTGAATCGTAATCAAATGATAAACAGAACATATTTGTCTCCAAACTAAAATGCTTTACTTGTATCAATTCAATTTTGAGAAATATTTTTACTAGACATTTTGTCATATTATGCAGCTTAACTCATCTTTGGCATCTTTTTTAAAAAGTTGTTTAACAGATAAAATAGGTTGTTCTCATGCTAACATATTTTCATATCAATGAACTGATGTTACATATTTAATAATGAAATGCAGATTATTACATTCACATGAATTTCGTCTTAAAGTAATAAACTTGATCAATAACACATTCATGGGATTAAAACCACATGGCGAAAGTAATTGCACACTGTCTTATACAATGTCTTTTTTCTTTAGCAAGACAAGTAATGCATTAATAGAGATATTTCAGTGGGTTTGAATTTATTTTATTGCTCAATATTCATCTACATTAAGTTTTAGATCACATAATCAGACTACCAACACGAATTCAAAAGCATTTTTCATTTTAAATCTTACCCCTCCCACGTCTTGTCTGACAGCCGTGGGGCAGGATACATTGTTTTCTTTCCTTGCTGGATAGAGATTATTAAAAAAATTGTACACTAGTAAAAACTTCCACATTAATTTTTAAGCAATCTACAACTATTCCTCAGATATTCAACTTGTTTTCCAAGCACTAAAGGAATCTTTAATACATCTATCACAAATTTATCCCAAAACATCAACAGTCTCATTTGCCACATTAAAAAATCATGCATCCTCCAGTGGATTCCTGCTCATGTGGGAATGAAAGCGCCGATACCCTCGCCAAAGCCTTCCGTGAGGTGGTTGGATCACCCAGATTCTGTCACCTCAGAAGATGTTAACACAGTAGCAAAACGCAAGACTTTATAAGGACACTTTCAAAAAGCCCTCCATTCCGTATCTCAATTGCCCCAGACGACTTTCTTCAATCATTGCGAGACTCCGCACAAGCCACTTTAAAGACATGAAAACTGCACCAGACAATACTAAATCCAACTCCATTTTGCAGGCAATGCCCCTCATCACAATGAAGCCCAGAACACATCTTCCAATGCCATTGCTTCTGCCCTCCTTCGAGGGAAGATGTTCTGTACAGCCTTCAGGCTCCGAAGCTCGTCCTGAAGACTTTCGGACACATGAATTTTTTAAAATTACCCATAGAAAACGACAAGATATTCATCTATGCATCTCATTACTTTCCGGAAAGCGTTAAATCAATTTATTGATAACATTATTAGGTAACTAATATGTAAAACATAACTATATCTCGCCTGGACAGAATGCCCTTCACATCGCCAGAATACAAGTCTGTTGCAGCAATGTATTTATCCATTGTAAATCCATATGACACTCGTAAAATCATATTTATTCATCCAACCATTTCACAATATTTGAGCATAATTAAACAAACGTCGATCCAAAACTCAATTCTGATCATTTATTTATAATAAAATACAGCATTTACTAACCGTATCGTATGTATATAATTGCTTTGCCTGCACATTCCATATTTTTCATCCATCGATCCATTTTTCTAGTCGATATGGGCGTTAAAATAAACCGAAACAAATCTACATTACTATCATATCGGATTTTACCTTTAACGCAAAATTTCGTAATGAAATAATCGCTTTGTTAAATATTTGTCAGATATGTTAAAAACTCGATTATTTGCGATTATTAATTCCAATTTTTTTTTCTTCTCAAATATCAATGCCGAATTAAAAATATGCAGGAATCTATTGTTTGTTAGAAACTATGAAAGGGACGTTTTCTGTTTAGTTTTACTGTCATTCAACGCCCGTTTCATAGTTTTCAACCTAATATTGTCATAATAAGATATGTATATCCCATTAACGTAAATTGATCGAACACTTTTCTGTACTGATTAATGTCCTTAGTCTATCATTTTAGACTATTAGGCACGGAATTCGCTTTTCTTCAGATATATTTTTTTCTCTCCAAGCATATATTACTGGAAAATGAATAATTTACACTTTGGAGGGAGGGAGGGAGGTTGAAAGATCCAAAACAGACGATATTCACGTACTATCGAATTTGAAAGTTTTAGCTATAAATTAGATTCCTCCTAAAATAAATATATATATATAAAATGGCGGCAAAGATGACGATATTAAATTTTAAAATTATCACAGTATTTCCTTCTTTTCATTTCGAAACAAATTCATACTTTTACAAACGACATTGCACTTGTAGTGATTATGGATGTGTAGTGGACGCAACAATTCACTCAAGCTCGTCATAACGCTTAGCGCTAAAATCGTTCGTCTCTTCCCAAACTCGCTGGTGCGGGAGTACTGTACTGGTATCTTAATAAGCCAGTAACAGCCACTAAACATTGGTGATCACTTTTGCATAGGGGATATGTAATGCGACTGGAAATCGGAAGTTCGCGAGTTCTATCCTTGGAGGAACCTCCACATTTGCACAGTTCCAGTCAACACTATCGCCACAGATGCAACGATCAATCCGTTGCACTAATCAGATCTCCCATATCCAGCCCGCTGGTATGGTGAGGGGGAGTCAGCTCAGATGACGTCCTTGTCATCTGATCATTTTACAGAATTACTAGGCCCAACCCAAATTAGCCCCAGTACTGCTTTAAAATGGGACGTTAATGTAATTAAACTCTCATATTTATTCACATGCAAAATTCGCAGGGAAAAAAAAATATCAATTTTAGAAATGCAATTAAAAATATTATAATGACAAATTTTCAAAAAAATAATGAATATTATATATATGATTATTATTCTGTCTATATTATTAAGCTTCAATTCGATTTCCGGTAACCGTTAAGGTCATAAATATTACTTTATGGAATAAAAGTTTTTTTAAACTTAAATTTCCTTACTTTTTAAATCGATTATAATGATAATCAATAGTGTAAAGCAATATGTTTAGAATAAGAATTTTTTCTGTCCTCAAAATTCTGCTTGACAAAAGTACTTAAAAGCATTTTTCAACAACTCTGCTTTTTTGCCACAGTTGAATTTAAAAAAAAAATAATGCATATACCGATTTAAAATTTGAATCAGTTGTTTTCTTTTAAATCATACTTATGTATAGGTAATTCCAAAAATTCCACTCAAATTTTTTTTTAATAATAAGACTGAAAACACGAATTTAATTGCTTTGTAGTTTACTGCAAATTAAAAACCACACACATTACGAAATAAAAGCAGAAGTGGAAATCTTACTGCAAAGCTAATGACCGACAAAAACATACAACTGAATGTTTTGATGGAAAAATTGGAATTGCAAACAGTATTTATAAAATCTGTTACAGATTATATATCAAGTTGAATTAAAATTTTATAAAAGTTTAAAAAATGTCTATTTTTGTAAGATAATTGTTTTAGAAGATGCGAGCCACAATTTCCAGAAGCAAGTCACAATGATTATCTGACCTGTTATGCCTATTTTCAGGTTTGACTAAACTTTGTTTAAAACCTCTTTCTTGATTTCTATTATTATCATCTTTTCTTTTGACTAAACATATATTTTTGGAGGTATGTTGAACTATTTCCAGAACAGTTCTAACAATATTTTAAAATTCAATTAGCTAAGTTGTAAAGACATGTAATGAAGGAACCTGAAATTGAATAAATGGTTTGTTTGACTGTTAAGATTCAACAAGTAATAAGTGTGATTTCTGTGCCATGTACGTCAGAATTTTATGTATAAATCTTTTAACATCAGTTAGAAGATTGACTGTCACTGACAGCGTTATTTTATTCTCGGCTTTTTCATTTACTTACACAAAATGGTGCGTTTGTGCTTTGCAATATGTTCAAGAAATATTTGGATTTTTTTTTGTCAAGAAATTAGATTCATATTCCGATAACAACTCCATCCTTTGGGTGGCAACTAAAGCCCCTCAAATGTCATGCGTATGCTGCATTGCTTCTCAGATTATTGTATCCTCATACGAGAAAATACAAATCAATAAAGAGTTCAAAAGTTTGAAAAACTTAAGACATATGATACAATTTCTAGTAACAATATCATATATCAAACTTAATTCATCTCTCTTTTGGTTTTGAAATCATAATCTTCGGATGTTGAAGGAAGAACCAAAACTAACGACTTTAGTCCAAAAGTTGATACAAATCTTTAACTTCAGTGCATATAAAATTTCAACTATCTAAATTTTTGTTATCTTTCTACAAAGATAATTCCAACATAAAATGTACTAGAAATTTATGGTTCTACAATTATGAGTTGAATTTATGAAGGAAAAAAATTATGGATAAAATGTATTGGCAAGTTATGTTTATGAGAGAAAATTCCTTACAAACCTCTCTTACATCCCATAGAATTCTACTTCCAATTCTCATTAAATGACGAGATAAGAATTCTGAGGGAATGGAGAACCAATAATATAATAAATCTTGATGACATTTTACTAAAAATGATTTGAATTGCATTAATTATAATGCATTAACTGAATCAAAATTAATTTCCTAAGAATGGTGAAATGAATACATATTTCCAGGGATAATGCTGCTGTGTGCTGATGATAATGAAAGATAACTTGATGGTCACATAGTAGTATATTTCTCTGTTCATTCAGACATACGAATCTCATTAATTTATAATTTTTTGTAAAATAAAAATATATAAAAAGCTAATTTAAAAACATTTCTTAATAAAAGTCTATGGCCAAAGAAAAAAATCCTAATGGCAAATTATGTGTTCTGTAATCTACACTTTGTTAATTAAAATTAAACCGTACTTCCAAGTATGTGTAAAATATGGAATCTTCAAAACTTTTAATTACAATATTAAATTAACAACAACAAATGCATTTGAATTAAAGAAATCAACTTGATATTAATTGATTTATAAAACAAATAATAAATATCTTTGCAAATAATGAATATGAAAAGTTTCTCGCAATTTAAAATTAAAGTAAGATAACAGTTTCTTCAATAATAAAGAAAATATTTTGAGAGATGAAAATCAACATAAACAAGGGCATCTTCTAAAATATTTTATTTCTGTTCTCAAAATCTTTTTTTTCTTTTTTTGTGAAGCATATGTCAGTGTAAATAAAATTTTAATACAGTAGTATTTTAAATAAATTTTATATGTTTAATTTTTGAGTGTGAAAATAAAAGAAATCTATTCAGTTTTGGTTCTAAAAACAATTTATATCATAACTAAATCACAAATACCCATTTTGCATTTAGTTTTAACATAAATTGGAATAGAATACAGCAACAAAAAAAATGCCAAAGACAATACAGAAATGCTTCAGTTTTAATCCACATCAAATAATTTATCTTTTCACCCACTTAAAAAGTTTCACTTTTTTAACAAGAGATTTTTTTTTAAAGAAGTTTTCCATAAAAGTTCCATCTTGTTAAAGGGATCATATCCACGACCACAGTCACACATCTTGTATTCACCTCATACATGTTCCAACACTTATCACACATCAACTGTGATCATCTCCAGAAATACTCTTTCCACTGCCACCACACATTTTCCGCATCAGAGAAAAGCGAGTTTTTGATCAAACACATATTCCCTATCATCATCAAACATATCCATTAATCATTACCAAACATGTCCTATCACCATCACACAAATCCAGTTATCTCCTTCATCATTCATGTATTCCAATGACCATCACCCTTTCTCACTGACGGCATTGCTACCTACCTTGAGGGTGCTGCACAAAGGGCGGTGTGGAGATGGATGCTGGATTACTGGTCGGTATGATGGTCATTTGGGGCATCATATGGGCAGGGGTGGCAAGGGGCCCTCCTGGGTTTTGTCCATGCATTAGATGGAGTGGGTGGTGGTGTCCCTGCTGCAGTTGGGGCTGCTGCTGTTGTTGTTGCATTAGTACCACTTGTTGAGTAGGGAAGTGATGCATAGTGTGGTGTTGGGCCATTGGTGGATACAGAGTCGGAGGTTGAGGAGACTGAGAGGGGTGCAACACAGGGGTCTGCGACTGCGGAGGATGAGGCGTCACTGGTGGCTGCGGCATAGAATGGTTGGCAGCACTTGTTCCAGGGTGGGCAGACACAGCAATACAATATTTGTCTGAAAAAAGGAATAGCACACTAAATACAAATATTCAGAAGAAAAAAAAGCTAAAAGACTAAAATATAAAATATTCTAAATGCATTTTAAGTAAAAATATGAAAATTGATTTTGCCACCGATTCTGAATATGTAGCTATGAGATAAATTCGATGAATCAGGGTTGCTACTCAAATCTGTAAAAATATTCCCTGTATTCTTATATTACACAGTATAAGAATAAACACTCATTTGCTAGTTATAATAGAATCATGATAGACACCATTTAATAATTACTAAACAAAAAATATTACAAAGAATCAATTTATATAAATTGATTAAATTTTTTAAGCAATTTTTTTTTCTTTTGCAATAATTTAATAAGCAAAGGTTCTTTGAATTTGTTAAACTCTTCCTTTTTCAAGATTTTTATTTGTTTGTTTCTTTTCTAAATCCTTACAAACACCTCACGCATACTGGTTTTGATTATTGAAACAAATGTCTTGAAATTAGAACATTACAGCACATCCATAAAAGTATAATCCATAATTCTTACACCAATTAAAGAGTCTTCTTTCAAATTTTTGACAAGCATATCCACACTGGTACTAAATCCATTTTCTGAAGCCATATTGCCATATAATAAAAGAAAATTCATTTTTACAATTTAAAAAAAAAATCAGAAAAATGTCTGCACTCAAAATATTAGAAATAATCAAAACAAACTTCTTCACTAAATGAATCAAACTATTCTTTGATTCATTTTTAGCTTTTTCAAAAAAAAATCACTCTGCCACAAAAAATTATTTTTTCAGTTTCAGTATCTTCACTAGTATTCTATCCTGATATTATTATTCTCTTCCTCCCCCACCTTAAACATTGGACAAATACTAATATAGAAGAAAAGGAGCATTAATAGAAAAAGGATGAATTTCTTGGGTTTACAGCGACAAATGGTGTAATTCTAAGTAGTAAAAGTGTTGTGCAAATACTGAAGTATAAGCAAGATTTTAAAGTTTTTATAATAACTAAGTTTTCAAAAAAAAGGGGGGGGGGATTTTTATTCTGAGCTTAATTAATATTTCAATTCTGTTAGTTTATTCTAGAATTCAATAATAATAATATGAATGATGATTTCATATCAAACTTTTTTAAATATAAATAATGAAAAAAGAATCTGATTGCATTTCTAAAGATTATGAATTTATTATGTGGATAACTTAACAATCTATGGTATGAAGGATAAAATTTCTCAGTGGGAAATAGTTTACCCATCATCAATTCATAAATGTGACTAACTTATTATTTTGCGCTTATCTTTTGAAGATCATGCATTACCACATTTTCATAGTTTCAAAAATGTCTGAAAAACCATCAATTTTAGAATGTAAATAAACAAAAGTCATCAATTTTTTAAAACTATTTTAAGATAAAGATCTTACTAATGAGGTGAGTAGGCAAGTGGGAGGTGTCACAGTAGGAGGCAGCATGAGATGTGGGAACCACACCCACTGGCTGAGGAGATACAACACGAGGACCCATTACAAAGTTCATCTGAAAATTTTATAAAACAGTTCCATTACTGCATAAAAGTATATTCATCAAATATATTTAAATTTTATACAATAGCATATATAGATCATTATAATTTCTCACGTAAGAAAATAAAGTGCAAGAATATTCAAAACTGCAAACTTAGTATTAAACAGTAAATAAATTAACATATAGGAAATTAAATTATATAAAAAATTTTGGATTAAAAAAATGGCAATAACTGTAAAATTATATTGACCTGAAAGACCATTTCTTTTTTACTTTATGTGTTAGCAATTTTGATGAGATTTTGAAATAAAATTTGAAAATCTTTTTTTTTGGGGGGGGGGGCTAAATTAAAAATAAATTTATTTCTTTAGTTTCCTTACTTCATAAGTGCACTAAAAAAAATCTGAATTTAGTTCATCCTGATCATTTCTTAATTTTTAATTTACTTAGTAATTACAATAAATAATATGAAATTTAAAAATCATTTCATCACATTTTTAATAATTATATGACAATAAAATTTTGAAAAGATTAAACTATTGTTATTAATAATATTACTCCATACATTTAATAATTTAAACTTTAAAAGTAATGAGTATATGGAGCATTATCATCAAGAAAGCATTTTCTAAACTCCATTGCATTAGAGCATAAAATCCATACATAAGAACCATTTTTTAAAAACAGAAACAAGTCGTATTATAGACAATATTTTACATAATAAACATATTTCCTTAGATGAATGAAATTAAAAAATAGTAGATAAAAATGAGGAGACTAAAAATATGACATAACATACTTGAGGATAAGCCATTGTTTGCTGGGGTGGAGCCGAAGGATGCAACTGAGGGGAAGCATACTGCATACTCAGTTGAGACGAAGCAGCTGGTTGGGCCAGTACAGGCTGATTGCCAGATGCTGAAATGAAATAAAAATACATATTTCAGGAATATATTTTTCACAAATTTTAAAGAAAAGATACAAAGCATTGTGTCCCCATTTCTTTCTTAGGAATTCTGTAGCAATAAAAAAATTTATAAGTGAAAATGAATTTTTATAAACTAATATACTCAAAAGACTAACAAAAAATTGTGAGAAGAAGAATTAAGTACCTTTCATAAACATTGATTCACTGGGAATAGCCAATTATGTTCAATTTAAGATTAAAGATTTCCTCAACAACATAGTATTAAAATACAAATTGTAAAGACATTTCAATTATATGATTTAATTGTTATATTTACTGAATGTTTTATGAGAATCAATAATAATGTTTGTGCATGAATAACCAATGTAATCTTGTGCTATGTGTAACATTCATGCTAAACTAACTGTCCATATCATCTAACATATAATTATCTAAATAACTATATTCTAAATATAAAACCCACAACTACACCATTTTAGTTGTATTAGAATAAATTGATAAGAAGTAACAGGGTGATCATTAATTCTGTTATAGTTTCTCTATATTTTCCCAAATAATTTTGTCTTCTTTAAAGAAATTTCTCTGACTTTTTCCAAAAGTATCTAATAGCCTCAGAATCATGTTTGTTTTATTTTCATTTTTTTACTGCACAATATATTTTTCATTGTAAATAAAAAAAAGTTATATTTTTTTAATTAAAATCAATATAAAATAATATTTACACTAAAAAAACATTATTTTCACTTACTGAATTTTAATTAAGCTTCAACAACATAAAACACTTCTTTTCCCCCCTATACATACTGTTAGCCCATTTTTGTGAGAAAATTACAAGAGAATGTGTACCTATAATGTATCAAACAAGCTAATTTCTTGTGTTTAAAATTATTTCTAAATTATTTGTAGAATGTAAATTGTTAAATGTATGAAGAATTTTGAATAAACTTATAAAAATTTAAGAGAAAACATTCACAACAATATATTTCATGTTGTTCCATATAAAGAACTAATAAAAGGTCTATATTCATAAAGTGAAAAAATAAGCATTAAAAGGTTTTAAGAAATTATTAGCAATAACAACTAATACTTCATAATGCAATAAAACTCTCTAAATGAAAAAAAAATTATGGTAAAATACATTACATTCAACAACAATATTTTTTTAACACTAATATTTAAAATTCATACTTTCACAATCATAACAAACGGTGTAATCGACTTGATATTTGGCGAGAAAATACACACACTCAAATTATATATATAAAAAAGGTATGTGTACTTGTGATTATATATATATATATATATATAAAATATTTTAAAATTTAACCGTAATTCCATAATTTATAACTCATTTAAGCCTATATTCATTCAAGAATATTCTTTCATTTCCTGATGCCATTCCACTTTTCTATCTAATTAATTCAACAGAAGCTTTGAAAAACTGCTGAATTAGCTAAAAACTGACACTTTTCCACATTCCAAATGAAGGGATAAAATACTGTTGACTAAACAAAATTCTTCTAAAAGATCCCTTGCTTGTGACTGACCTGCGATAGAAATCCTTATTAAAATATCACAGTATATAAGACTATTGATAAAAGTTTCAAGAGCTTTCCCTCATTTTGCTCTGCATTGTATGCGTGCTCGTCGCTCTTGCTTGTACACAATGTGTGCCTCTCCAGGATGAAATAAAATGATGTAAAAAAAAAAAAATGAAAGTCTCTTTGATGTCTTTGAAAGTGCTTTCTAATTAAAAAAATTATATACTCACACACACACACATATATATAATACATACATACACACATACATATATGTATACATACACAAATATAATATATACATACATATATATTAAATATTCTTCCTAATTAAAAGAAATATATTATAGCTTAAAATCATAACAGTAATGAGAGTTGAGTTGAACAGAAAAAATATGTAAATCAGATTATGCAATGTTTCACGATATAAGATTACAAAAACAACTCACCTTTCCTGAATCGAGGAGGTTGCGAGAGTGGCGCAAATGGTTGCATAACATATTGAGGGCCCATGGTGGTAAAGAGAGGGCCTGGGATCATCTGCGCTTGGGGCACCATTACAACAGGGCTCTGAGCCTGAAGACGAGGAGCTTGAGGACTGCTAGCAGGCATAGTACGCTGAAAGACATTTCAAGGACATTCAAACAAAATTTAAAGCGAAAGTCTACAAGCTTAGTTAATCTATAAGTAATTAAAGAAAATGCATTGCTTCTTTTCATAATATTGAATAAACTAGCAAAATAAATGTAAGGGATATTTCATCTTATTTAATTAAATTTGCTTCAATATTTGTAAGCAACAGTAAATAATTTCAATAGGGTTTGAATTTGAAAAGTAATCCTAATGATACTTACATAAAAATTATTTTATTAAATTCATTAATTCAATATTGAATTTGGTTTTAAAATAGTTTCAAAAAGTTTTTCTTTTTGACAATATAAAAATAGAACTATGCTTTTGCTTGCCTTCAGTAGCTGCAAAGAATTAATAATGTACAGACAGAAAACATTTCATACAAAATTCTCATATAAAGAAAAAAACTTCGAATGAGGACTATCAACAAGCAAAAATGAAATAAAAATATAATAATAATAACTAGTAAACTAAATTTAAATTATAATGAAACTAATCTCAAAGGTATACAGATGAACAGTTTTTATATTCCTATTATGCTTTACACTACAGTTGAAATGAAATACACAAAGAAAAACCAATATGGAATCACAATTATAATTAAAAGTGGTTTAGTAAGAATATACGTCTCTACTCTTGATGGAGGAAGAAAGCAATTCTTCATTGAAATAATTGTTAAATAAGCCATGCCTCCATATTTTTTAATAATAGATGTCTAATTTCCATTCATTAAGATTTTTTTCAGGCTGCTGATCCAGAACATTTAATTAACAAAAGTTTTTATCACAGTCAACACTTATTCTTAACAGATTACTTGCCACCCAATTCATCTTTGTTTTACAATTAATATTTATTTGAATCCCGTTTTACAACTGTAAAAACATAGCACAGAAGGGAGTCCTCAGAGTTAACAGGATGGCACATTTGTTAAAAATGAGATTATACAGATATCAAGAAATCATTTAATTAACTTGAAAAAAAATTCATATGAATTCATTGCATCAAATTTATATTTGATGCATGCTATGAGTTTTTTTTTTTTTTGTGGTACAGACCATAAGTTAAATAATACATTATTATTATATTTCAAATATTCTCTGTCATTCAGAATCTTTACTGCAAGTTTCTGCATATTTATATTTAAGTTATGACAAATATAAAATTGAAAATGATTGAGTTTTAATGGAAAGATTTTCTGCAGTAAAGATAGATAAAATTAAAAAAAAAAACAATGATAATTATATCAGTCATACTCACCCATTACAATGTGTAATGATTTTTCAGAAGTTCCCCTTTACAGTAAAGGAAGTGCCCCCCTTTTTTGCCCATGTATTAATACTCTCATGCGTTAGTTGAAAGTAAAAATACACCGCTATGTTATTGGAATTGAATAACCCATGCATATAGTAAGAAATTACAGTTTTAAAAAATTAGATTCTATAAAAATTAGTTAAAACAAATACTTCTTTTTTCCCTCTTCTTATCTATGCAATTTATCATTCTGTCTAGAACCTCTTTCTTTATTTCTTATTTAAAGTTTATTTTATTTCAATATTTTGGTTTATTTAATTTTACATCTGTAAATTGCTGCCTATAAATTTAATATTAATATTCTTTGACGAAGCTGGGAAAGCATAGATGAACAAAATGTTACTTACAGGTGTGAAAGATTTTGCATTTGGATTGAAAACAAATTCCTTTGCATTTGGATTTAAAGTTGACTTGGATATGTCTGTTGTCTTTTCTTCTGTATCTTTTTCGATTTTGCACTGTTCGGCTAATTTGTTGGCTAAAATGCTTGAGTCATCTTTTCGTTCAGAAATAGAAAAGTCTTCATTTGGATCTTTGCTTTCTTCAGAAAGCTACAAAATAATTTCCAGTAATATTAATAAAAATATTTAAAGAGTTCCTGCATTTACTTCAAATCTTTACATCATCACTGGCTAATATAAGCATAAAGAAAATTATTGTCAGGTTTTATAAAGAAAAAGACCTTTAAACTTTTTTTATTGCTGGACTCCTGTTTGTAAGAAAAATTGCCGGGACTAATTAATACCTGAAACATTTTGATACAGTATTAGAAAGAAAATAATAAAAACAGAGTTAATAATAATTGATAGAAAATGTAATCAAAGTTTTTTTTTACTTAATTCACTCAGCTGGATAAAAATTTTATTTACTGTTTTTACTAACAGATTTTAAAGAATATATTTTCAAAAGATTCCCTCAGAATTACAAATCAGTTTAAAAGGATTAAATACGAAGTTATAAATCTTTATATAAAACGGATTGCTCCACACCTCACCTTTAAATCCCTTTAAGGGATAAAAAACAATACATAGTAAAATTTGCTTTCATAATTGGACAATAAAACAAACAAAAATATTAACAACAATTGATCTTATTTGAAATAATTCTACCAATATTCAGAGAAATAGATGCACAATTTAAATAAAATCTTCAACGCAGCATCCATAAATTATAGTTGCATAATGCTATTCCTAGGCTATAAATAAAAATACAAAAGCACTGCACTACTCAAAGGGAAAGAGGTAAATAAAAAATAAATAAGCAAAACATAGCCAACAGAATTTTAAAATAGGTTATAAACTAATAGAATACTTTTAAAGGTAAAGAAAGATGAAGAAACATCTTTAAAATTATTTTAACTGAAAATATATTTTAATTAAAATAAAAATCCGTTCAGAAACAATCTTGATGACTTTAATCAGAGAATGCAATAGAATGGCATCCTGTAGGCAAGTTCAATATGTTGGATTTGAAAAGAATGCTTCCTAGAGAGTATGAGCAAATTTTCACCCTTCACGATTGCATTTAACATATTAGGAAATAGCGTTCACCTCACATTCTCTTCAATAATTTTAAAAATGTTCTCCTTTACAATGAGATCACACCCAATTTAAAAATCTTTCCCAAGAAAAATCTATGTTTCAGTAGAGGCTGTAAATTTTTAAAAAAGACTTTGAGCATTTTCAAAATATTTTTAACATTTAAGGTTATCAGTCACTTCACAAATGACAACAGTTCTTGTCAGCTATGACGTGTAAAAATCTAACATCCAATAAATGTTTTAAAAAAATATTCAGCAGAAAGAATTATGTTAATAAAAATTTACCTTAAAATTGGAACTAAACTTTCTAAATTCTTCAATTTCATCGTTTCTTCCTAAAAAAATTAATTAGATGTAGATTGATTAATAATAAAACAGATGACAATACAAAATAATGCAAACTAACAAAATGTCTTAATTTTTTTTTAAAAGGAAAAATTTAGTGATTTTAACCTTTTAATTTGGATAGCTTCCTTTCATTTTCTCTTCTTCTTTCTATCCTTGGGGGTAGCGTTTGAGAAGAAAGGATGTAAGGTTTTGGAGGAGGAGGCACATTCTCTAATACTGAGGGTGTACAGGGCACCTTTACACTCTCTGCTACAGCACCATCTGAACCAGAAAATAAAACTTATTCAGGAATTAAAGAAGAAAACAGCATCTAACTCTGTAAAACAGGGCAATATATAGCTATGTTGTTTTTCATAATTTTAATTTCAAAAATGTATAATCACTTTCTCTGTTTCACGCAAACACACATCCCAAAGAGAATATATATATATATATTCCCAATGCAGTTTATAGCATGAAATATTCAAATTATTTCCTGAGTTAAGAATTTTCGCATCTCTTTTTCCTACAATGATCCCTGACTAAGGGTAGAAAGTTTTATTTTACTTTTTCCAAAACATTAAAAGAAAATTTAAATAAGTTTAATTCATCATTTTACTACGTGCAATATATTTTTATTATGGCGGCCCACGAACAGTTTACAAAATTAAACATTTCAGAAACACTTCTACCCTTGGCTTGAAAGCCAATAATCCCACTCTTCTGGATGTTGGATAAATCGCTCCATTTCTGCATGACTGCAAAATGTTTTCGGAATGTCTACAACATACATGTTTTCTTAATATTCACAGCACACTTTATATATCTACCAAATTTTCTGATAACACGTGTCTTCTGCAAATGGCTATACAATATTGATGTCAAAAGTAGGTAGCGGTCACATTAATATGACTGGAATGTGTACGTATTAAATGCTCATTCTTCAGAAATGAAAACTACTAAATCAAAATAATTGTGTGCTTAAAAGATTAATCAAAGCTTGCACTTCTTACCTCCATTTAAAGATGCCTGGGGTATTGTCTCTTTTGGCAAAGGCGGAGGTGCCGGAGGAGATGGTGACTGGAGGTGAGCAGGAACATGCTGCTTGGAAGGAGCAGGTGGATAAGGCTTGGCTGCATGGACTGGGGACATGGGCACATTCTGCCTTTTCACTCCTGGAATATTTCTTCTTTTCTGAGGTAACACATACCTTTAAAAAAATGCAAGTCTTTCTTTATAGAAAACTGTATCAGGTTTCTCAAAAATAGAGCAAATTTTATGATTTTTTTTTAGAGAAGGTGATTTAAACATAGCTATAAGCATACAAATAAACACATATAAATATCTGCTACACAAGTTTAGAATATATCGATTTAAGGAGCTGGAAACTGGTAAATGTACATATGTATTTTTTTTAAACCTGTCTTCTTATATTGAAATATTTCAACAATCAGATAAACAAAAAAGACTTTATATGTTATATTTGTTAATTGTATGAAGATTTACAATTGAATTTTAAAAAATACTGAATGAAAAGTATTTTTTCTCCACAATACTATATTTTAAAAAGCAATTTTATTAAAGCACTAAGAGGCTAACCTTTTAAAGTAACATTTGTTCAAAACTTCATGTGGAACTGGTTTTAGCTGAATTCTTGCTTATAAAGCTTATGACAAAACCTCAAATCACTTCTTTGGGTAAAAAAAAAAATTAACTACAAAATTCCAAAATGCTGCACAAGTTAATGTTTTTTCATTAAATTCATGCAAACATTCACTTTTTCTTCAATCATTCTTAATGTAATAGATTCAACAATAAAGTGTAAGTTTAAAAGACAGTCAATGGTTTCTGAGCGTGGAAAAATTTCATACTTGGATGAGGCTCCATCCTCTGGCCTAACTACTGCACTAAACCTATCTTCCTCATCCCCATTCTCCATCTGCAGCCTTGCCTGGTACGTCGTGTTACTCTCAATTTCTTGTGCAATTTTGCTCGCTTTGGCTTCCTTTTGTTTGTACTCCTCTGTGTCCTTTTTATTGAGGGGAACACTGCAACAAAAATCAATTTTTAAAAACACATTTAACATAACAATTATAAATTACATTTAAAAAATTACATGCATGTAAGGTTGTTTCAGTAAATTTAAATTACTAAGGACCTGAAACACCTTGTTCACAAACCTCTAGGAGGATTGCTAAGTAACTTTCCTAGTTTTGCAATGAAGATGCTGCATGCTTAACTCTCAACAAGGAAGAATACTATGCATACTAATACAGATAGCGTGTAAGGAAGCAATTATCAATTAGCTTAAATGATGCACTTCTGTTAATTCAAATCAGATGAGAATAAAATTTGCAAGCATTAAAGAAGTTTTCTTTTTTCAAATTTGCAAATATTCAGGATACAAATTTATTCATAATGAACAAAATAAATACAATTATGGAAGAGAGAAAATTTATTCTTAAAACTTTTCTTTACTGTCGATTAGCATTCATGAGCAAAATCTAAAAAAATAAAGTTTTCTATAATTTTGATTTCTATAGCAAATAACTATATACAAATTTTGACTAAACAAATAGATTGGATATTTAAAAATTCAAATAGACCAGTACTTTGAACTGGTTTCTAAGTAAAACAATAATGCTTTATGTTTTTAATCTATGGAAACTCAAAAAATACTGAATATTTAGTTACATGCATTGAATTTGATATTAAACCAAATTATTTTTAATTAAAAAAATAATTATTATTTCTTAGTCCTCTCAATTACTCTACTCCTACTCTAGTTAATAGGCATTTTGAAGATTTAAGAATAATTCCAAGATTAAACTTTTACACACACACACAATCAGCTGATAACATTTATATAAAAATGTAGTATTTAAATAAATTTTTAATCATTCCAAAACCCTCTTGGAACAAACCACTCTCATAAGTCACAAATGGGAAACGTACATTAGTGTAGAATGATGTAAATATTTATGCTTAAATATGTCACCATATTTCTTATCAAGTGTTTCATATTTTTTTTATTGATTTCTTAATTAATAATAATTATTAATATAATAAATTCTATAAATAATTCTTTTGCATAGATTATTTAAAAAATTTCAAGTGCCTCACACAACATTTTGAATACTTTCACTTTAAACATTCAATGAAAATGTTGTTTATGAAATTAAAAACAATCTTAGTTAAATAAATATTTATAATAGAGAATAGAAAGAATATTGAATAAAAAGGGGAAATATCGATGGATAAAAAATTTGCTAACAGGAATCACATTTCAATAGATATATTTTCAATTAAATTAATTATATTTCATTAATATCTAAACTAAATTTTAATGGTTTGATAAACTTCTGCATGAGTAACATATTCTCTAAATGAGAGATGAAAACATTATAAATGTTTTTTATTATGTAAATTTGAAATATTGCACAAATATAAAAATCTTGAAGACAAAGCAAATTAAAATTCAAAGATGATTATGCTGTTTTGCATATTAATTTAAAAAAAAAAGAACTTGAGAGAATAATATAAGCACAACCTAATAAACAGCCCAAAATTTAATAAAAGCATCCATACATTTGAACAACATACAAATTTCATGAGATCAATCGATAAATTAAATATTCAAAATATTATATTCATCACACACATACACACAAAAGAACTATGCAATCCAATAAAATTAAAAGGAAAAGTTTCTTACGTATATTCTTGAAGGGAATTGTCATAACTTGATTTAACTCCATACTTTTCAGCATTGGTTCGAAACATGTCGTTCGCATCCCATCCATTCTACACAGAAAAAGAAATAAACATTGTTTATACTGCAAAAACACAGGACTTTCTTTCATATTACAATAGTCCCTTTTTATCAATCAAAATTTATTTTCAAGTAATTATCAAATCTCAATTATAATAATAAACTAATATCAAATATATTTTCCTCAAAAAAAAAAATCTGTTTAAAAAAATTATATATCTTTATAATTCTTATTTAAATAAAAAAATATCTTATACTTCAGCATTTGTTCTAAAAAGCATAAATAGTTAGGGAATGGTGTTATTTCAAAAGAAATTGCAAATTATGACTTCTCTAAGAAGTTTCAGAAGAATAAATTAATTAAAAATATCAAATGAATCTATACAGTAAAACTAAATGAACAGATAAGAAAAAAAAATCCCATAATCAATAACAATTGATATTAATGAATTAAAAAAAAATTCTGTATAAAGAAACTCTGAGGTTAAAAAAAAAACGGTTAAACAAAGTTAATTAAGCATATAGAATTAGCATATAAATTGTAGATAACAATCAAATTTGGAATCAAATTTAACAAGCACTGAATGTTGGTTGATCTGTATTTTCAATGACATGTAAGCAGAATTTTTTTTTTAAATGCAAGACTTAAATATATCAAATTTGGCATGTGATTTTGTAACTATAATTGAAATTTTGTGTCATATCTTGGTTTCAATCAAATGGCAAAAGTACATTGAAAACAAATTTGATTTTTAAACATGATTTACCATATATCGGGAATTAATCAACAAAAAACTCGCGAAGGATCATATGGTAAGAAAAAATACTAAACTTACGACAAAGTTAAATATTTTATAATTATTGTATATTAATGTCATGTAAGGTATTCTCTAAAACAAACAACCTATGACTTATACAAGGTCCAGACAATTTTTTGAGGAGATGGGTAATAACATCTTCATTAAAGAATATGAAAAAAAGTTAAGAAGAGACCACAACAAGCTTTTTTTTTTCCCTTTAATATCTTACAAAAAAAGTATTAACTAATTTCATTTCTTTGAATGGCATGGTTTAGAGCAGTAAAACAGATTTATGAACAAAATTTTGAAACAAAAGTAAAATATAAAAGTTACATTTTTTAAAAACTGATATAAAATATTAAAGGTTAAAAATATATACTTACAGATCCATCATCTTCATCACCCCCTAATGCAGTATCCTCTGTATCACTTGTAAGGCCTTCCCAAGGTTCCAGTTCCTTCTCTAGCACTTGGCCATTGAAGCGGCTGATAGCTGTGTCTGTAAATGTATCTGGAGGGGGGAAAAAACTCTTATAGTAAAGGATTCAACAAAATTAATTCACCATTTACTTTTTTAAATCGTTAAAGTTAAGGGCGACTTCTACAGAAATTTTTATAATTTATTTATAAAACACTTATTTCTCATAAAAGAAAAAAGTGAGCTTATAAAATATTTGATTTTAAAGTAACAGCTTTAGAGAGAGAAAGAATGAATAAATGAACCAGTATTTATCAACATCTTATTGATTCATTGAGGGAAGGTAGTCACCAATAAGAGGTTAATTATATATAAAAAGGAAAAAAGAATCATCTTGAGAATTAAATAATGTAGCCAGCCAGTAATTTATATTAATAAAAATGTATAGAAATATCTAAAAATTATAATTTTGCATTGAAAAAAAAAAAACTCTTACCATACAGAATTTAACTAAATAAATTCACCAGTTACTTCTTAAAATCATACAGTTAAAGGCAACTGCTATAGAAATGTTTTGTAATTTATTTATAAAACATTTTTTACTCATAAATTTAAAAAATGAGCTTGATGATTTTAAAGTAACAGCATTGTAGAGATAAAGAAAAAAAGAATGTATGAATCAGTGTTTATCAACTAGTTTATAGATTCATTGGGGGAAAGAAGCCACCAATAAGAGGTTAATTATAAATAAAAAGAATCATCTTGAGAATTAAATAAGGTAGCCAGCGAGTAATTTATATCAATAAAAAAAAGCATAGAACTATCTAAAAATTGTAATTTTGCACTGTCTTTCATTGCATTTCTATATAATAGAAGTGCAGCTGCCAAAATGTCTTAGAATTTAAACTTTTAGAGCTGAAAAACAGTTATAATCCTAAATTTAGAAGGCAAATACAAAAATGAAGTATTTTATCAAGGTTAATAAAAATTAATTGAAATGAATTATTTTGTAAATTTTAATAAAATTCCTGCAAAGAAATTTTAAACAGAGAAAAATTCAAGACACTTCTGTAAAAATTTAAAAAACACCAGTATTGATTTCAAAGTAGAATAATGAATAATAGTTTAAGGAGCACTTTATAGATTTTATTTATATATATTAATAAATTAAATAACCCAATACAACATTTAAAGATTAATAATCAGAATACAAAATAAACTATATTGTATAAACTTCAGGATACAAATCATCTGTTTGCATTTAAAACAGAATTTATAATTAGTTATTGCTTTTCATCTAAAATCTGAAAATTTAACATGAGCTAATTCTTATTTTGTACTTACCCTTATATCTCCACAAACAAAAACAAAAAAAAAAAAAAAACCATTTTAGTTCTATGTAGAGATAATTTAATAGCTCATAAGTTATCTGTAAAATGTTATATTAAATTAAATAATCACTATATTTATTAAAATAAAAAATATCTACTAGTCCAAATGCACTGAATTAAATATGAGGGAGCAGAGACATTCACACAACTTGCTAAATGTCTGCTCCTAAGTAAGACATTTATGAACAGTCGGGGAAAAAACTAAAAATCATGTTAAGATGCAAATTAAAATTGTGCTCAGTTTAAATAATCATCATTACAAGCATATCATATTACATGTAATGTTTCAAAAGACAGGAAATACTTAAAAATTATAATTTATAAAATCAACACTGAAATGTAAATCTAACAATCTCAAAATAAAATTTAGGGGAGATAAAAGGAATTAATTCATAAATTTTTGATTATTTTTAAATTAAATCATAAGTTATTTAAACCCATAAGCCTGGCATTTTTACTTTTGTTCATGACAGTTAGCACTTTTTATAAACAGGTAATATTTAGACAAATATTTAGAAAAGCACAAATCAGACATACCTCTGACAGCAAAATCTACATCTACATTGCTAGCAGTGAGCACCACAATGTCTTGCAAGCGAAAGATTAGTTTTTCACTAACACCTCCCTCAAAGGGGAATGAAGTTAACAAGTTGCTGAGAGAGGGGCCGACACCTTGAGGAGTAATAGAGGACCCTCGAACTTTATGAGCCATTTCAAGAACAAGTTCAAACTAGAATTGAAATAAATAAAACAGTTAAAAGATTTTTGACAATAAAATAATTATTTAACAATAATAATTATAAAAATTATAAATAAAATAATCATTTTGACAATAATTTTTTTAAAAATATGTTGTACATCAACATTTATAATTCAAGTCTATTCAAATATTGGCAAACAAACAAAAAAGGGGAGGCATGCCTAGGAGAAGGGGAAAAAACAAACATTCTGTTTAAGAAAGCCATGTGAAATTAAACAAAATGATAATTTAAATTATATTGGGAAGGTTATCAAGTAAAATTATATATATTTTTTTAAAAAAATCAAAATAATTAATAACAGAAATTACAAGTAATCATTTGATTGTCTTTATATTACAAATACTAAAATAAGAACTTTAATTCAACTTTCAAATAATTTATATAATTTTAGTGTTGTAAAAAATTTACAGCTTTCATCTTTCATAGTTAATTTACAAGCAACTTCAATTACCCAAAAGAAATTTTCTTCCTCTTTTCTAAGATGGGGGGGGGGAAACTATTATTAAGGATTTCTTAGCAAGTGAGAGCCAAGAAAATAACCATTTGCATTTAAGATGGATGACACACTTTTGATGATGAGAAAAAAAAAGAAGGGGGGGGGGATATAATTTCTTATTTCTATGTCAAAATTCATATTTATAGAAACATCTTAAAATTGCAGGTAGAGATCTTAAGATACAATGATTACAAACTACATTTATCTTTGATGAATTAAAATAAAATTTAAATGAAAAAACATTAAACTAAGAAATGCAAATTTAGTTCTGAACAGAATAAAAATAACCTACTCATAATCATAAACAACTAAATATCAAGTGTATATAAAAATGGACATCACAGAAAAACAATAAAGAGTTACACAATCTGTAATTATGGTAACCAATTCAAAACTTAAATTTAAAAACATCACAACACCTACTTTAATTTCATTATCATTAGGTTTCATTATGATTTCCATGCAGGCCAAAATCAATAACAGAAACTTTTTAATTAATTTTTTTTTCAACAAATGCAAGACATTCATTTCCCTGTAATAACATGTTGTAATTAACCATGAACGAAATTAAAATTCACTTATATACAAAGAAATAAACCTGCTACTCTTGAAAATAATTCCAATAATTGTCTCGCATAGAAATAATACTAAATCTAATTTAAAATATCAAACTTCAAGGTTTAAAAAAAAATTTATGTGGAAACGTGTGGGAAAAAAATTATAATTCAATTTAACAAAGAAGAAATTGAATCAAATTTCCTTTAAGAATATTAAATCTGTTAATAATAAAGCATTTAACATAGTTCTATTACTAAATGTTCAGATTAGAAAACATTATTTGACAAGAGAGACTATTAAAATACCTGGTGAGAGAAGGTCCTGAGTATACCTTCATAAACTGATTCATCTCGCACTTGAACTTGGACAACACAGCCCTGGGGAAAAAACAGCATTAAAAATTAAAGAAAAAAGGGGGGACAACCTGTAGAATATATACTTAAGAAAATTCTGGAATCATAAAATTATAAACTTTAGTTGTAGAAATGCAAAATAATAAAGTTAAATAAAATATTTTCACTATCAATTTTTAACTGCATGATTACTTTCTCCCTTCCTACTACTAAATATAAAGGGAAGATAAATAAATAGACTTGCTAAGCCGTTTTTAAAGTAATCAGGTATAACTTGCAGCTCAAAGATTTCGAGACTATATGCAAGCACCTTTATTGCTAGTCACCACACATCAAGTACTTGATGTTAATTATATATATATAGTACTAAAGGGTGCTAATTTCCACATTATTATGCATTATTTGTTCAAAGAACATTCTTAAAAAAAATATTAATTCCTAAACAATCTCTTAACCTTTACTTTTTTACCAGAAATTGACAGAATGAAGAGAAAAATTGAAGAAACAAATATAAATTTATGAAATCTTTATATGCATTCAAACAAATTAACGGGAAACAACATATTAAAATATTTGGAATTTACACTTTAAATTACACCATTAAAACTTCCAATCACTATAATAATTTCCTCCAACAATGTATTGAAAATTTCTATCACCTTTTACTTTTAAAGTTATTTATTCATAAAGTTATGAAGTTTCAAAATTATCACTCCACTTTTTGTCTTTTCTGATTTTAAATCATTTATATGCCTTCAATCTGTTTCTTTTTCTCATGCTTTTCACCATTGTCGAAAACTGGACAAGTAAAGATTACATACTAGAAGAATGCAATTTTCCACATAAACAAATCCTTTAGAAATTTAAAAATTTTCATCTTCAATTGAAGAAAACAATCAGTTGAAACTAATGTTTTACATCACATATTTCTTTTTTTGGAATTTCAACCTCAATATATTTATTTAAGAAAATTCCCTTTCAACCATTCCCTTCAATCCCATTTTCCCATTTCAATTCCCTCAAAATCCTTATTACTTATAATTTCTACTTAAAAAGACATTTTCAATATTTTGGCAAAACTTGTCAATTCAATTTCTGGATACTCCAAACTCCTTAAATTCTATTGATTTGTGAGTAATACTGTTCAAAAAGTTATTCATTTTGATTAAAATAGAATCATTATGTTTCCTGTAGAAAACTTTAATTCAGAAGAATTGCTTTGATATTATAACAGGGCTTGTTTGGGTATTTTTCTTAGATCTACACATGCATATTTCTAGTAAATATGTAATTGAAAAAGTAATAATCCAAAAACTTTTACGTCCTGACACTGATGCTTCATATGTTGGCTATTTTTCAGGAAAAAGGTTTGATTTGTAAAACTTTTAATAATTTTATTCCTAGAGAATACCTTATCAACTTTTCTGATATCAACATACAAATCTTTATTGAAAAATCAAATATAATTTACACTTTTTAGCCCTTCAAGAAAATCAGTTTTCGTGACACTGCAAGATTTCAAAACAGTCCATTTACCATCTTTTTCATATACAGTGCTAAAAATGGGCAATTGATAATGAAGGTGGTAAAGAATTATGGAGTAATTCTCGTCAATGATAAAAACAACCTCTTTCTTATGAGATTTTTGTTGCATTTAGACTTTGGTACAATAAGTTACCCTTATTCACGTAAACCAAACTGTTCATCATTTTGAATACTTGTTTAACAAATTCCTCAGAAAAATTCTTAGAAAGTTTCTCAATCTCTAAAAAGCTGAAGTTCAATATTCTATTTTTGTTTAAAAATATTTGATCAAATAATAGACATTAAAATAAATACACATATAGAGAGATTCAAAATCTCATATAGGTGACAATTATTCACATTTATTAATAAAGTAGAAAATTCGTTTGGAATTTTATCATTCACTACATTTAAAATTTCTAATTTATTCATGACTTATTCATACAGATATATAAAATCTTTTTCATGTGCAATCTTTCTGTAGAACAAGATTTCTTAAAATACTGTTGACAATGTAGAATGACTCTTAGTTTCAATCTCTTTTCCTCCCTCGTTTCAAGACAAAATATATACCCCCCCCCCTTCTTTCAAGAACTGGTTACGTGTGTATCAAGCATTAAGGCTACATAAATTAAAAATAATCACACAATTAAACAGAATACCCTGAAAGTGCAGAACAGTGCTAAATACAAATATATCCTTATATCAGCTATAAAAATAAATAAATCTCTCACACTTCAAAGATTATTTCATTTCTGTATCTTGGGTTTAGTAATATTATATCCAACTTCTCAGTCTCCTGAAAATTCCTTACTTGTAGAAGTCCTACTTGCTGATTTCCTTTCTTTCAAATACACACATAGATTGGAAATTTTTTGAAAGAATATTCAAACTCAAATTGAGCATGAACAAAAATGTGAAAAAAAAAATACTTGATAGTCTTTTTATTATTTATATATTCAGTTTTTGCATTAGTTTTTAACAGGTCCCTAACTTCTCTAAATATTGGCCTATGAATTAGGGATTGAATGAGAAGGTTAAAATATTGGCTTATTTTTAACTTTAAAATAAAAGGTTAAAAATAAGAGGGAAACCCTTAATTCAAAAGGTATATATATGAAAAAAGCTTATAAAATGGACTGTCAAATATTAAAATAACATAATTATATGAGGATTAAATTTTTAAAAAGCTTTCATTGGAATTTTTGTAATTCCATATGAAAATATGCTAAATAAAAAAAAAAAAAATGGTAGTAAAAATTTTAGATATGTCCATTACTTTTCAAAAATTTCATCTTTATTTAAAACAAAAATAGATGTTGAAAATAACTTCCAAATTCTTTTCTATCAGTTTGAATTCAGACTGGGATAAAAAGAAAAATACCCTTAAAGAATGTTTGAAAATTTTAGAAGGTATAATTGTCAAATAAATAAATTAATAAAATGATAAAAATAAAATTTAAGGAGGGAAAAAAAAGGAAATAAGATTTAGTGATGATTAGATTCCAAAAAAATTGAAATGATAAGTGTTCCTAAGTAAAACAATAATTAAAAAATTAATTCAACCAAATAATTAAAATAAAACATTAATTTCTAATTTCATTTTCACATCTTTTCTCTGAGAACTGACTATTAAAATGCCATCTAAAACTGTAGTACATTTTTTAAATAGGACTTTTTTTTTTTTTTTGTCAGGAAATCAAAATATTTGGCTGTAAATTTCTCTTAATTTTCCAAAAAATTATAGAAAAAAAAATCAAGCACTTTTCTTGAGGTCTCATTGTAGTAAAATAAAATTTAGGAGTTTTCCAAAAATTGTGGAAAGCTAATTATATTTATTTATATATACACATAATAATAAAACTTACCACCAGAGAAGCTGCAGCATGCATGAGGCGTGAATTACCATACACACCATCAAACTGTAAACAAAAATAACCGATAAATAATATCTCTACTATTTAAAAAGATGAATGTATGTCTATATGTAACAGTGTTGGTCAAAGATTTGACTTAGCTAGTCAAATTGTAACATATATAGTTTAGAAGTAAGGAAAGTGCACATTGAAATAATTTTAATTAAGAATTAAATGAAACTTTGATGTTTTCCCAAGTTCTGAAAACTTTACAGCACAAAAATTAACTTTATGTCATGTTAAAATTTTTGATATGTCTTTTCCATGTTGCTAACTTAATATCAAATTTTCTTAATTTTTTGCCATATATATACATGTTAATTTGCTTAATTTTCAACAGATTATATTTGTGCTCTGAAATTCAAACATTTTCGTTTCGTCAAGAATTGAATTATTTTCTTGTATTATTAAAAGCTACAGAAGAATTTTGCCAATTATCTGTATATGTACAGATAAGATAATTTTGTCAATTATCTTATTTGTATCAATATTATAAAACAGGGTGAGTAGTGAGAAAGTGCAACAAAAATTAAGTACTTTTAAGCACTTTAGCAAAAAAAAAAAAAAAGTGCCTTTGTACACGTGTGCATATGTAAACCTGCAAGTTTTTTAGTCCTAGGTTATTTTTTGTTTTATAATAACACATAGTTCCTTTCCTTGAAAAAATGTTTAAAAAAAATTTTTAATGTGCATTTTTAAGATTTCAACATTTCTTTCTGTATTTTCATAATATTTGTTCAATAACTTCTATTGTCAAACGAATTATGTCTTTTTGGTTTTGACAAAAATGAAAAAGCATAATGAAAATGAAAAAATTACCATTATCAAAAAATTTAAGCCAACTTTTATAAGATTTGCAATCAAGATCTCTGATATTTTCCAATATTTCTTAAACAAAGCACCAGCATATTTAGATGGATATATCATTTCTAAAATTGTTGTCATTGAGGCAGAAACACATCATGACCAAAACTTTGCATTTGATTTTTATATGTGCAACAGAAACTAAAGTTCAACATAAATGTGATTGAAAGTATAAATTTCCCCTGCTTCTTGCTTCTTTTAGAAATTTTAGCTATTATCCTATTAAGTTAAGAACTAAGCAGTCTGGAATAGTTGATCATTATAAGATAATAGCATGTAATAATAACAAATAAATAAACTAACATGAAAATTGATGACATTGCAATCTCATAATCTCATGCTCTAAAACAAGTTTTTTAAACCCTTTTTCTTAACAGAATAGGATAACAGTATTCAGAAATGTTCTGACTATAAAAAAATGTCTTATTACTTTTAACTTTGAAAGTTTAGTAAATTATTATTATTTTGTAACGTTTAAGGTATATAACTACATTTGCAATGATTTTTTTAAAATGTTAAAATATAGTTACACTTTGAATATCAGTATTAAAAAAAATGGAAGGAAAAAACAACATCTATGAAACCAAATTATATCACTTAAGTAACAAAATTTCTTTTTCCTTTCTGATAAAGTTTAGAAGTTTATCAAATGATTTGCTTAAGTTTGCAGAGAGCTTAAGAAATATATTATTTAGTTTATGAATCGAAAAAAACACACACCATATTTTTATTCATTTTTTTAAATATTGGGATTCAACTGATTAGTAAGATGAAATTTTCAACTTTTTCACATTATGAAGCACTAAAACAATTATAAAATATTTTTTTAAGGAATAGATTACTTATTCTCTATTTCAAGAGCTGCAGAACATATTGAGAAATTATTCCAAACTTGATCAAAATATATGCATTAATGTTTTTAATTTAAGAGGACACTTTTTTAGGTAAGAAAATTTTATCAATGACTATGATTTAAGGAAAAAGCTTTTAAAGATATAAAGTAGCATTAAAATGTATGTAAATCAAAGTATAAAAATCAGTATAATTCATTGAAAATGGAAAAAATTATATGAAATAATATATTAAAAAGAATGGTGATCAGATGTGTTAAGTTCTTTGCAGCAATAGGAATAAAAATGGCTAGATAACATTTGTTTCATTTACACACATCATTTCACATGTATTTTTACAACAACTTCTCTCATCTTTGAGGTATCTATTTCTTTTACACACTGTACTATATTCTTATTTTTCATCGTTTGGAGCTAATCTATGCAGTCTTTAAAAACACATAAAGAGTTGAACATAAAGTTACCTCAACATAATTTTTTTTTTTTTTTTACCTGAACTGTTATCCATTTAGTGTATTCATCAAATGTGGAAACAAAAAGAATATCATCTTTGCACTTCTTGAGAAAATTATGCTCTTGTAAGGACCTGTCTTCCAAAATTAAGCACTTTTAAGGTGCTTAAAAATGGTTTTCAAACTTTAGCAATTTTAATGACTTTTCATAATGCTATGCACCCTGTGATGAACAGGATATTTTGACTTTGGGTGGACTTTAATTGGGTTAAAATGTCATAGAACTTGACTCCATTAGAAAAATCCCTGCACTTAATGAACACAGTGTATCTAGGACAGATAAAATAACCTTCCTTTAATGACTGACAATCATTATGGACGTTAAATAACAGTTAAAGGATTTAACCGAAATTAAATATAATCAATATTCCCAAAGTACCAACTGATTGCAAAGCTGAAGAGAATGCTATCTTTAAAACTCATAAAATGCTTTCTTTAAAACTCATAATAAAAGAAGGTGTGAATATCAATAGAAAATATCCATAGCAAAATTAATTAAATCCTTAGCAGAAATTTAAAATACTTCCAGAGATTTAAGAGAAAAAAAAACTAGCATTCCCCTATTAAAAAATAAAAATAACTGATTAAAATTTATTAAATTAATGCTGCAAAAATATTCAAATGACTGAAAATATAATTTTTTATTTTATGAAAATAATTAAAAATACAAATTTGGTACAATTAGTTTTAATAGCAACCAAAAAGTGGCTTTTTTTTTTTTTTTTTTTTTTTTTTGCTAAATTATAAAAAATATATTCAACTGTATTACTACTTATAACAAAAAATTTTCAATGTGCAAATCACATGTAAATAGACTGATGATCAAAATTGCTGAATTGAGGAAATTTCTTCTAAGTGCTTTTTAATCATTCTTACAACTAACAAGTACTATAAAATGTTCACCATAACTAAAATTAATTAGATTTAAAAAAATACAGATCAGAATAAATAAAAACATAATTTTGACACTAAAACTAATGGATATTTAAAATACAAATACTTACAGGCATTGTTGTTTTTTCATTGTATAATTTAGATCGCCCCAATTTGCTAAAAAGGAATTAGAGCAAAAAATTTCAATTACTTTAGTAAACATATGTTATAATGTACATATGTTATTAATGTTGCTGTTATAATCAATGTAAGCTCAGGCTAATAGTACGAAAAAAGGCCAAAGAGTGTATCAATGAACCCTGTTAAACAGTAACAAATTTGATGTTAGTATAAGTAAAATATGATTGACAATTTTAATAAAATTAAATTTATAACAGTAAACAGCATTATGAGTAACACCATTTTACTAATAATAGACTGAATTCATTGAGACGTAAAAAGTTTAATTTAAGACGCAAGAATCTAGAAATGCACATGAAATTTAGTTAATACAGATGCATTCTATATTATGTCAGAATGATTACAGAAAGCTGATAAAATGTATTATCATGAAAGAAATTTTAGTATGAAACATATTAATCGACTGACCTGTTAGGAGCTGGTCGCCCCTTTCTTTTATTGCTATTCATGGACATCATTTTAGAAAATAAATTTGTCTGAAAGAAAATCAATTTTTAATTTGCTTACAGAAATAAATTGATGGCAAATTATTTTTGGAGATGTATATATATGAAGCCTAATATTAACATGTTAGTTATCAAACACTTTTAAGAATTTAAGCCTAACTTTTAGATATCAAATGCATTTCTATATTTCAATATCAAATTTACCGAGATTAAAAGTTAAAAATGATATTCTACTCTCTGTAATCATGTTTAAGAGTTTTAAATTCAAAAATATAAAAAATATATAAAATCTACTGATACAAACATTTCAAAACAATGGTAATTACTACAAAATCCAATATAAAATATCCTAAATCTAATAATCTCTAAACTACAATACGATCCTGAATTCAAGGGTGATTAAATACATAAATACTACTGACATGAAATTTTACAAGTCTGTGCTACTGTTAGAAATTCAATACTGATAAACAAAAATAACTAAGCAGTCACTGATTTTATATTATATATGTCCCAATAAACAGAGATAATTTTACAGAAAAAATGCATTCCAATATTGTTAACCTTTTTTTTTTTTTTTTTTTTAAGTCTTAAATGCAATATTTGCAATGGTTTTAAAAGAAAACATATGAAGTTCAAAGAAAAATACAAAACTGAAGCTGTGCAATGAGAAAATTCTACAGCCTTAACGATAAAGCCATAATGTAGAGTAGAAACATTCTACATCAGATGGTTACTACAGTACATAATATTTAAGAAAGTAATCCAATAATGTCCCATTCCAGTTGATAAATATTTGAAGTAATTTGTATTATATAATTATTTTTTTGATAGTATAATTGATTTTTTTCTCATGATGACTCTTTTGTAAGATATTTTCAAATAGTTAACAGTTAAAAATATATAGTTGAAAGTTTTTTAAATGCTTCATAAACAGAATTATTTTTGTATATAGCACACAGAAATAACCTAAGAGTGTTGCAAATGCAGAAGAACTCATGTTTCTGAGGGTCACCTACCAATGACTAATTTTGCAAAAGAAAATACTTTTTAACTTCTTACTTTGAATTTATCATGTGACATTCAACATTTCATGTCTCACATTTCCAAGCAATTCAGTATTTTGATTTTCACTACATGGTTGAAAATAATAAAATAACTTGAGATCCAGCATAGAAGACAGAAGACATTTTTTCAATCAGATTTGAATTAGACAAAAATCTATATTAGTAAATTTTGAAATTCTCAAATATTTTATGAAACATGCCTAACTGACAATTGCTTTTATTAATTTCTTATTATTTCTAAGAGTGAAGTATTAATCTTTGCATCAGTTTGTGCAATGGATTAAAGAGCAACCTATAAAATAATTTAATTTTGAAGTGCTAAATTAATTTTAAAACTCCACAAATCAATTTTGTATCATACCCAACTTTTCTTTAAAAAAAAAAAAAAAATCTTACTTATATATTCTTTTCCTTTTATCCAAAATAAATATTACAAGGCCACAAAAAATCTATGGAACTTTCGTGCAGTTAAAAAAAGACTGTAAAGGGATAAAAATGTGCTAAGCCACAAAATGTATGCACCAGAATTGAATATTTTCAATAAACAATTTCCTGGTAATAACTTGAAGAGATTATTATAAATGTGCTAAATTAAATTTAAACATTAGAGTAATTATAAAACTAACCATTTGAACAAAATAAAATTTATGATTCATCAAAAAAGAACTAAAAATTTATCATAACACAAAAGCACACTTAATGATTGCACTGAATAAAATATAACAAAAAAATCTTTACAAAATAGTAGTTGTATCTGAAATCTTCGCAGACTTTACATTATAATAAATTCAGATAACATAATTCAAATTTGAAATATTAAAAAGTGCGTATCCAATAATAATATACTTCCTTACTTATTATTGGATATGCGCTTATAGCATTTTGGTGACACTTTCCTAGTTATTTTTATGCTCAATGCTATCTTGTAGCAAAGTATAATAAAATTCAAAATAAAAATGGGATAGATATGAATTCAAAAATAAATATTTTATTTAAAAAAACTGATTCCATTAACTGATAGTTCCCATTACTTTCAAATTTCACATTTACATAGCATATAGTGAAATACAAGCAATATATTAGCTAAAATAACTATTATTGATAAAATGCAAAAAAATTAAACAGTACTCAATAAAAGAAACATCAGTGAATTTTACTAAAACTAAACTTATTCATTTTATTTTAACCTAAATTTCTATCATGTTAAAATTAATTTTGCTTCTTAATTAAATTTATTATATTCCATGGTTCCTCTTTTGCTTTGGCTAACGTATAAATATGAATTCTTAATTTACTTTTACCTTGGCGTTTTGAAAATCTTTTAAAAGAAATTTTTGCTTAAAATTAGTTAATATGGCTGACATTGTTTAGGGTTAAGACTGTTATATCTAGTATCATTAAAGTAACAATTTCACATAAAAAATATTACAATGCATGAAATTCTCTAACTTGGGGATTATCTTGAACATTTTTAATAGTTGTTCTAAGAATTTTTAAAATATTTTTGGGTACATTTATCAGCAGCCAATCAATTAATTAATTTTGAGATGATATTATGTATATTTATTCACTGCCAATCTATTTCTGGATAACTTAACAGCCTTTTTTTTTATAGCTAGATTTTTTGCAGCAAACTTCGAAGTAGATTTACATAATAGTTTTTCACCTTAATCATACTTGTAAATATTTTACCTCGATTTTTGTTCTCATTTTATTGATGTAAAAGAAAGAGAAACAGATTATCCAGATAAGGACATTACAAGAATAATTTGGGACTGGGAGGCACACAAGAAAAACTTTGTTTCATATTCCACTTAAATCTCTGCCAGTCATTACAATTTGAAAGGTCACAGTAAAACAAATAAGACGGAAAGTACTTTTGATCACCTTACAGCAGTTAAACCACACAACATTCATCAATAGGTTTTGATGTTGCAAACCTTTGCATATTTAGCAACACCAAAGGCCAACACTTGAGACTCAACAATTGGACTCCATCTTTAAAGTGAAATCAATAAATCAAAAAGTGAAATTTAAAGTGAAATCAAAACATTGCCTTATCTGTCATCACTTCCTGTGAATGCCCTTCTACTTGTTCACAATGATCTGGCCCCAAGCCAAAAGAGTAGTCAATTTCCAACTGATTTCATCCATATTTACAATTTCTCCCATTATTAAACAGTAAGTCACCTTAATGTTTGATGTTTAAATTTGATAATTTTCTTCATATTCGAATTTATGGCTTTTGTGTTTCTACTGACTCTACCACTAGTGTAAGAGATCATCTAACTCCCATATCTGTCCCATTTTTTCTTATAAACAGGAAAAAGTAAAAACCATATAAGACAGAAAAGACAGACAGGAACTATCGCCAAATGTTTCTCTTGTTCTGCAAGGAGTCTGTTTTCCATTAACAAAAGAGATTTCTTCATCCATAATTATTGACCATATTACAAATGATCAAGTAAATATCGATTGAAATCGATATTTTTACACTGACAATCAATTTTTATGCTAAAGGGATCTTGAGGAACAGAATTCATATAAAATAGGGAGTTAAAATAATACCGTAAGATATTTCTTGAAATATTCAGGAACAATATGGCTCATTGATATGTGAAATGAAAGTGTAGGCGTGATAAACAAATATATAGATAAAGACTATTATCTGCATAACATGAAATGGCAGCTGATCATTCTTTTACTTTTTAAAAAGAAAAAAGCATCACAAAAAATATTTACAAAATAAAACATTTTATACTGAAAAAAAAAAGAAAAAAAAATTATAAATAATTTACTATCTATTACAATGAAAAAAAATGTATCATATAAAATATATCTTATAAGACAATAACAATGATGCATAATTAATTTCAAAAACTGCATTAAAATCAAAGGGAAAATGCATGGAAGTAAAATTGATGTCACAGAAAAGTTAATATTTTGAACTTTTAGATGATATAACAATGATTTTGAAACAATAAGAGGCTCCAAAGTCATTGCAAGAAAATATTAAATTCAGAGCAGTTTTTAATTAAAATTTCAATACATATATCCATTAATGAGCACTTTTAACCCAGAAGCAACCACCTGTCAAACTTCCACTCACTAACCCTAATAGTTTGGAAAATCAATAAAGAAGGTCAGAATGTGAATTAGAAGGTCAATAAGTGAATAAGTGAATTTGACTTTTAAACTGTTTATTTTTCAGGGTCATGAGATTAAGGTGATAAGGTAAGGGGTGTATGTAGAATGATAAGCAGTTATCGAATTTCACAAATAATCTGAATGAACCCAAATGGTAAATGATCTTTTTGAAAAAATGGCACATGCACAAAAGCATGGTGGGTCTCTGAATCTGAGAATGAACAGTTAGATACAGGAGTTTCAACAAAAAAGAAAGAAAGGAAAGGTGATCGAAGGGCTCATACAGATAATAAAACATTGTTAGAATTCTATTTTGCCTGAACATTTGGTAATTATAGCAAATACAGTGCTTATATTACCCATTGGGGAAATCCTAATTTCAAACATTTTTTTATACATCTACATGAAAAATTAGAACTTATTTTTAAACAACAGAAAATATCTATATGGTAACAGTATTTTCACGAGATACTCATATTTATAACTGATAAGTGTCAAAACCTTGACACATAGCAAGATTAAATTATTGCTAAAATGTTTAATATTGAATACGACAAATATCTTCTAACTATGCTATGTCAAATTACAAAATTTAAAATCAGGAATGGCAATAATTTCTCTTATTTGATTTTTAGACACATGCCTACTTTATTCATTTATTGCAAACAAAATTTTTCCCTAAAATGGAACACTGGTATGGCTTATTATAAGATCATTTGAAAGCTATTGGAATGGATTAATTTTTGATAAATTTGACATTATAATAAGAAACAGTAAATACAATATCAAAATTAAAGTTTTTGGCGACAATTTACTTTTGCATTTTGCAAAGTTTCAGTACTTGTGATATGGATTAAAATATAAGTATAGAGTTAATAGCTGTTAAATTATGGGATATTTCCTATCCTTTCCAAGCATACACTTATTTTATAAATAGTGAAATATGTTAAATTAGGACTTTTCTCCTTATATGTTGCATTATTCTTGCAAATGGCAAGAAATTCTGCCACAGTGTTTTATGATTCGCATGGTTTATCACTCAACATCTTTTAACAGATTAAATCAATTTAACTTTGCATACTAAATAAGAATTTTTTGCATTAGATATTAACGCTTAACATAAACATCCAAATATTAAGTACATCACCAAGATTTTTTCATTTAATTATCATTTCTACTAGATATGATATTTTTATAACAACTTTTTGTCTATATATTAATTTAAAGAAAAATATTAGAATTCTAATTACTTGGCACATGCATATATCATTGCTTAGACATAATTTATAAAGAAAAAAGTCTAGTATAACCCAATGCTAATTAGACTTGAAGATTAGACCTTTAAAGGCGAAACTATTTCTTAGATTTTAAAATATAGCTTACAGAAAAGTCTAAATTAGAGAACTGTTTAAGTGCAAAAAATACTTATTTTTCTGATTCTTGATATAATAGGAAACTTCCTTACATGAATGAAAAAATTTGTTAAATAAGCATGCAAATAAAAATGAGACTTTAGATTTTATTTAATTATATATATTCGCTTGCAATAAATATTTATTCAAATTCTTCACCATCACACATGCTATTAATTCAATAAATTAAAATAGAATTAAATTTCAAAATATGAATCTGGCAAATAATACATGAACACATATAATTAAAAATTAAATATGTTGTACAAAAAGATTAGTACTTGTTGCAAAGATATACAAAAGGCTATATATACATATACAAATTTAAAAAACAGTTTGACAAATATCTTATTGATAACATTGATAATATTCACATTTCATGATTTAAAAAAGAGATCTGAATAATTTTCCTCTAAATTATTGTGTGGCATGTAAAATATTTATGACGTTTGTCACGATATAAAATTATCTTCGACGGCGAAGAGTTCTTTGTAGTTTTAATTTATACACAACAAAAGTCACTACAATGCATCCATTGCTTAGAAAAATAATTAAGAAGCACAACTTCAAACTCACAGTTCAGGAATCCTGTTCCAATTCACATACATGTCTTTATTCACAACCTGTCAATGAATCCAACTTTAGCCTACTTTTGACCACAGAAAAAAGGCAGAAAGGAGCTATCACAGCTGTGCGTTTACAGATTTCTTCTTTCATTAAAAACAAATAAATATAACAAAACATTTAAGAAAAAGTATTTAGAATAATGTATAATATAAAAATTAATTAAAAACTCTCTCCACGGCCTTACAAGGCCAAAGAGATTCAACTAACGACCTACATCCGAGTGTCATCAAATACAGAAACCTATGGCGTCAACAAACTGACGAAATAACAAGTTGCCATGCCGATGAAACAGAATCCTTTTTTCTTTCTCTTATTTTTTCAATTTTGGGTAAGAGCAGCTATATTTAACTGTAACCATTGTAAAAAATTAGTGATAATAATTAAATAGAAGTAGCCATAATAGTACATTCATGCTTATGAAAAAAATATGACATTTATTTCCTCATTACATTCCCTGAAATGTAAAAATGAATCTCAAACATCAACTATCAACATCAGCTACAATGGCTGCCCATTCTTATTATTTTCCCCTATGGCCGCTCATTTGCGAATCCTTGAAGTTCCAATGTAGCTGATCGTATCTTATTTTGGAGAAAATATGAGCCTCTACTATTTCAGAATATCGTGTAAATCTTCATCAGTAAATACCCATTAAATAATAAAATATTATTGGAAAGTATATTTACTATGGTAAATGTGCCCTTCCCCAATAGCACTTAAATATTTCTTAATAAGATATTATAAATTATTGCACGATTATATATATATATTGCACGATAATAGTAATATAATATATAAATATTACATATTGTAAATAAATATCGAATAGTGCAAATAAATATAGATATAAATATAATATATTGCACGATAATATAAAACAGAGTCGAGTTATATTCTATAAAGACCCATGGGCAAATTTGTCTTCATGGCTCCCTTTACTAATAATTTAAGTAAGAAAGTATTGATAAATAAATATTAAATTTTTAAATCACTATTGCTAATCATACTTAAATTATTAGTAATCAATTTATTTCAAATATAAATTCTCAAAGCAATTAATGTTTTAAATAATAATTTAAAATTTGTTATTTAATTAATGACAAAATTTTACCAATAATTATATATTTTTCAATAAAAGATTTTTTTAATAAAAAACTTTATAAGTTATAAAATAAAAGTACTAAATTTTTTGACAAAATAGTAAAAATTAGTAAATATAATTACAGTAAAATAGTTAAAAAATAACTTTTTAACGCATCATAATTTTTTTAATCATAACTCATCATAATTTTTTTAGACAATCTGATTTTTTTCAGAATTTAATTTTAAAAAAACATATAAACTTATTAGACAATTTCAATATAAAATTATAAGACAATGCAAAATTTTTAGACAATTTATTTTTTATATTTGAATTTTTATTAAATTATATAGGAATTCGTATCATAAAATTCCGGGTTTTTTTCTTTCTAAATTCTTTTATCTGGGTAATACCTCACTTTGTATACTTAATTTGCTATTATGTGCCTTTTGAAATGGCAAGTACAACATGTATTTCATGTGAAATGGGACATTTAATATTTCGTTTGGTAAATCTATAAATATTTGAGAAGCATTCTAAAACATGTATAAACTGTTTCTTATGATAATAACATTGACAAGCCCGTTGATGAAGACAGCGATTTTAAGACGAGGATTTTAGCGTCTCTTGTTGTTCAGTAATGCCATCTAGGGCCTAGAATATGACAGCTACTTACGTGTCGTAACTCTTTTAACGTGGTGGACTTCATTCATACATTTCGCACACTCATCGCAGATCACAATTAAGACCTGAATCAGAGAACGATCGTCTCTGAACGAATACTCCCGATGGTGTTATTCTCGACGTGGAGGACTTTGTGGGCACTACAGATTTATAAGTGCACCAGCCATCACGTACATTGGGAGTCTTCGGCTGGCGGGATTTGAACTCACAATCTAAGGCATAAGAATCCAAATCCCTACCAATCAGGCTATGCCGTCAAAAAAAAGTGTATAAATAAATGCACCTACAACAATCTAATTCATTTTATGAACTCTGAAATGCATTTCATTTTCAAATAATTACAGTAAAAACTTTTTATTCGTGGGGTATATGTTCCATAAATATGCCGTGAATACAGATACCGTGAATACGGAATGGTAATTTATATGGGAATATAGGGAATACGTTCCCAGGCTACAAATATATATATATATATATATATATATATATATATATCAATTTAATTAAAGTTTTTGAACATTTTGATTAATTATTTTAAGGCTTGGGCAATGGTTTGAAGAATTTTGTCATTTTCTCTTGCTTGGCTGTTTTTAAAAGCTCCTTCAATTCAGACTCAGCAGTCGCATTTGCAATTTGCCTCTTAAAAATAAGACTTCGTTCCATAGACGGTTCAATGTTCATAAAGAAATCGCAAAGCTCATTTGCCATTCTTAAACCTTCACTAAGATTTTTCAAACTAAATGTCACGTTTCCAGTACTTGTTGAAGCCTCTTCTTTAATGGGCTGTGAATTTAACATTTCCTTCAAGTTGGTTTCAGTCAGATCTTCATCTTGCGATTCAAGCAATTCCTGAATGCCGCTTGATTCTATCTGTTCGAACCCATCTCGTATAATTCCATTCGCGATTTCGGATATGTTTGTAGTCAAAGTTTGAACTTGCACAGATTCTTCTTCATTTTCCGCGGTCAGAGCCGGTCACAGTTTTTTCGAGCATGACTTCAATGTGTGAGGCTTCAGTTCTTCCAATGTTTATTTTATGTTTACGATGCATTTTTCAATGTCAAATTTCTTCCAGCATTCCATAAATTCATATCAGGATTACATTCCATATTATCCAATATGAATTTGAAGGTTCGTCTAATGTAATTGAACTTAAAAGCCTGGATTATTCCTTGATCCATAGGTTGAAGCAAAGCCGTTGTGTTGGGAGGTAAAAATATCTTAATCGTTAGTTCTACCTTATTTCTTAGTCTTTAATTCTACAAATATACTTTATTGAGTAATAACGTTGCTTTCATTCTGTTTGTTTACATTCTCAAAAACACAGATCGGGACGAAAGCGGCTTATGTCAAAGTCCTCGGTGATATCATTTAACATACTTTCGGCAATGCTGTAATAAAATTTATTTTACTTTTTTTATTGGTTCATTTGACGACATTTACAAAGGATATTGGGTTGAATAGCTATTGGAATCCTTTAATTATTATACATGTACTTATTAGATCCGCGAATAAAGAAATTTTTAGCCGCGAATATAGGAATTGGGTCGCATTTTTTTAATTCCCCGAATAGTGAAAACGCGAAGGAAGGAAGCGCGAATAAGGAGCTTTTACTGTATTACACTTAAAATGTAATCTTCTTTTTCAACTTTCCGCAATCGAAGACAATCAGGACCCGACTTAGATTAATTAGGGTCAGGGGCAAACACCTCTTTGGGATGGAGGAGCCCCATTTGCTTCACTACTTCAGTAATGAAAGGCAATGCATAGATCTTGTTTAGGGTATTTTTAGATTTGGAGCCTAAGGCAACATCCCCTATACACTTGTCTTAGTCAGGCCTTGAAGATAATGACACAATTACATAGTTGAAGAAAAATAAAAACGGTTTTCAGGTCAGTTTAACACTGTAATCTATTGTCGTAAATCAAGCAAAACAAATTATAATAAAAGTACCAACCTTCTACAGAAATTAGCATAATTAAAAAAATTAAATTTTGAAACAGTGTAAAATTAAGGTATCCGACTACGTTAAAAACACTGGTATTCGACCACATTGGCGATTTTTTTCAAAAAGTGTTATTTCTTGTAATTTAGGATTTTCTCTTTCCAAAACAGTTTATTTTTTCTTAGAAAAGGAAGGTCTAACCTATTATCCAGAGGAATTTTAAACAAAATATATTTTTCATTTAAAATTTGTCTTTAACTTCAATTTTCATTTTCATAAAAATTATCCACCATTAACATGATATCTCGAAAACTAATAGCGGTATTTACGTAAAAATTTCAGCGTGTGTTTTAAATAATATCGGCAATGAAATGAACCAAAAGTTTTATTGTTGGCTGAATACTTTTTCATTTATAGGTGTTTTTAGAAAAATTAAGTTGCGAATTTACGGAGAAAATGCATATATATATATATATATATTCACCCATAATTTATTTTCATCTCAAGAGTTTTCTTAGATTTTGGTTCATTTCATTCACCATTATATTCTATAACTTGTGTATAAAGAAAAATAGGTTAGTTGTTTTATAATTTTGTGTAGAATGTTAACCGTTTTGGTTAAATTTCATCGAAATTTACGACCAATTTTCCTATTTCTCAAAATATATTATATTTCCAAATAGTGTTTTTGTATTTAAAGTGTTTATAATTGATAATACGTCTAAAAATCAAAAATAGCTTTTAAAAAATCAAATTTTTCCCATCGAACGTAGTCGGTTACCTTAATTTTTGTGCAATATTTTTGGACGCTATAGTGGGGAAGCAGCACTGCTATACAGTTTAATCTTTTTTAATCAAATTCAAATAAAATTTCAAAAGCCTACCCAATATGTACATTTCCACCATCAATGCCAAATTTCGCAGCAGTAGATCACACGGTTTAAACAGCGAAACTCCAACACACAGAAACACATATATTCATCCTAGTATTAGAAATTATTCATTTATTTTAAGTCAAAAATTTTGATATGCTTTTCAAATATAAATAAAAACAAAATGAAATAAAAGAAACCTTAGAGATTTCCAAACTTTTCAAAGGGTGTTTGAAGCACCCAATCATTTTACAATATGTGAATAGAATACTTTATGTAGTAGTATATTTCATACTTATACTTTAATAGTATACTTACAAGTGCCATGCTATTGCTCTGAAAAAAAAATACAACTTGATATGATTTGTTTTTATTATAGTTTTATTGTGTTGAAAACTTTAAAGCCGTTTTTCTCAGTTTGCTTTTTTTTTCAAAATTCTGTCAACTACAAAATGTTAAAAATCAATCATACTTCATTGTATTTACATGAAGTTTTTTCTGCTCACTCTTAAATGTATGCTTAATAGAATTAGGGATGGATTTGAAAAAAGTTTGATTAGATTTTTTTCTAAAAATGTTCAGAGTGAAAAAATCCAATTTTTTCCAAAAAATTTCACAAAATTTTGTGTAATATTTTTTTTCCACAAACTAATACAGATATCAAAATTCCGATCCCTAAAGTTCTTATCCCACGGCAGAATATCGTCGGCACTTTCAATCAGTAAACGACATCAAAGGTGGCGTCACTTGTGTGACGTCACTTCAAAGTTTCACATGATTGGTTGAATTTCGGACAATATTTCCGACGGCATTTTCTAGCTGGTTGGAAAAAGTTGTCGATTCGGAAACTTGCTTGACTGGTTTTTGAGGGTAGAAACGGAAAAGTACTGACGAAATTTCACCGTGTGATAAGGCCTTAATTTTGTTACATACATTGTGATGCCCCGGTAAAAAAAATTGAAGAAAATATTTTGAAAACTGTACAAGAAGAAGCATTTTTAAAAGATGCCTAATTTTTTTTAAAAAATTTCAGATATTTAAGTTTATAATTTTTAATCTAAAATTAATTTAATTTCAGATTAAATTTAATCTGATTAATTTTTTAATATTTAATCTGAAAAATATTTTAGAATTCTAAGTTTCTGCACAAGTAACATCTATCCATCACAAAATTTAATAATTTTATCAAAAATTGTGGAAATTTTTTTTTGAGGTACCGAGTCCCCTTAATGTAGAAAACAGAAGTGGTGAAAAAAAGCCAATGAAACTATTAATCATCAGTACAATTTGAAATATAGATTATAGTGAATTCTATTTAATCGCTTCTGAAACGCATAATAAAATAAATTATAGAATAAAATTAAATTTAAAAATATCAAATACGTTTGTAATTTTATTTCATTTTGCGCTTAGAAGTAAATAACAAAAAATTGAAAATAAAAATATTATTTACCTGTCTTTTTTACGAATATGTATTAAATATTTTTAAATTGCCAATGATAAAAAATAACCCTATCAGCATACGATTTTATCCAATATTTTTTCACGATGTTGACGGCGCATTCTAAAACCAATATCGAGAAGATATCGTAACAATGTTGTTTGGCATTTTGTGTTAATAAGGAACGATAACTTTTTTAATTTCTTACATTAAAAAAATGCAAAATCTTTCCAACTTACGTCATTCTTAAATAAGTTTCTAGTAAATCAGAAGTAATTTTTTTGGAAAAGGAAAAAAAAAAAAAAAAAAAAAAAAAAAACAGCAATTCAATGCGTAAAATTTAGTCTTGGAAATGAAATGCATCTATCCAAAATATAAGACGTTACACATCGGCAGTTTAATATTTTTAAAATAGATTTTTAAAAAATGACTTCAAGTAATGCATCGTTTGTGATACATTTAATTTTGGAAAGCATTTAAATCTAGATAGCTTTTAATGAATGTTTATTTCACTTCAATCAGTCCAATTAAGTAATTCTTATAACTTATTCTTCAAGACTTTCAAAGCAAATGAGTAGGCCAATTTATTGTCGTAGATGTATTCTTTTACAGTGATTTCACTACACACCATCATCTGTCAGATAATTATTACGTGACTGTTAATCCATTTAAAACAATACCATTAACAGCAGATAATATATTCATAAAAATCAACATACTTTTGCATCTAATACAAGTGATATACAAAAAAAAAATTAATTCAATTCCTACTTATCTCTTATATTTTTTTATATATATCTTACATTATTTATGATCGGATGTCGCTTTTGTAACTACAGAGCGTGGCGATAGATTTGGCGAGCAAATAGAAATTATTGGAAATATTGGAAATATTTAATTATATATATATATATATATGTGTGTGTGTGTGTGTGTGTGTGTGTGTGTTGTTACGGATTTCCTGATCTTAAATCTATTCGAGTTCTTTTGCAGACTGACTGCTTATATATACCGGCGGGAGGTGGGGCTAACATCTTCTGGACCAATCAGGAGATTCTGAATGTATCTCGGCTCCTAATAGACGGATCGGGAAAATTCTCAATGTTTCGGGTGCTTTCCATTTTGTCGCCAAAGTCTCCAAATTCGTCGCCAAATCGCTAAATGACCACCAATCCTTGGGACCTCTGACGTTACAACTATTCACTATTCAATACAGATTACTGTAAATCTGTCTTTCTTACAATAACAGTATTAGCGCGGGAAAGCAAAATCACAGGTCCTTAACAATATATATATATATATATATATATATATATATATATATATATATATATATACATACACCTTTGGCGACCGACTGGTAAGCTAGTCTTGATGCTCTTTAAAATTGTCAGTTAAAAACTTTATGTTGCGTCATTGTCAATTAAATACAGAGTTAGTCAAAATGAATAGCACAATAAGAAAAATGTTTTATGACTAATGTATTTATATTTTAACCAAAATACAGGTACGCATTAACAGATGTACTATTAAAGTATTATTTGGCAACACATAAACGTTAATGATTTGCATGTTGGTCGCTAGGGGCGCTGTTTTCAAAATAACGCAATCAGGTAAGGAAAAGGCCTTTTGTGTGCTGGAATTTGCCTAAACAATCGGTAATTACGATCCAGCGAGAATTTCGAGTCAAACACGGCACACTGCATTCAAACTGCCATTACCATGTATTTAGGACGAGTTAAAAGATCACATATGTGCTGCTTTCGCTACCATTACTCCGGATATGGGATGAGCTCGATTATAGCCTGGACGTCTGCCGTGTCACAAGGGGTGCCCATGTCGAACATCTGTGATGGTGAGCAAAAAACTTCAATAGTTCATGTGTTAATACGTACTTGTATTTTGGTTATAATATAAATACATTAATCATAAAACATTTTTCTTATTGTCCTATTCATTTTGAATGCACTACAATCTATTGTTTGCTGTAGCATGGTGCTGAGTCCAGTCTTAAGGCCTTATCGCACGGCAAAATATCGTCGGCACTTCCCGTCAGCAAACGACAACGAAAGTGGCTTCACACAAGTGATGTCACTTCAAAGTTTCACATGATTGGTTGAATTTCGTTTGCTGACAATATTTCCGGCCTCATTTTCTAGATGGTTAGAAAAAGTTGTGGATTATGAAACTTGCTTGACCGGTTTTTGAAGGAAGAAACGGAAAAGTGCTGACAAAAATTCACCGTGTGATAAAGTGGGTTCAGACGAGGCTCATTATTGTCCGTAAACGTGGCCTCTCTGCTGTTATCCCGGCATTGTCCTTGTGTGAACACTTGTGACAACGGGACAATCATTTGCCATTGTCCCGTTGTGGTCACGTGATTTTCGGGAAGTAGGCGTGATCTTCTATTGCGGACAATAATAAGCCACGTCTGAGCCTACCTTTATGAACCCACCTCGGCTCTATATTTGTTGCCTTTGTGTTAAATAAATGCCGTCGGCATTCGTCTGATGATTGTTTTCACACCATACGCACTCCAAGCGAATCCAGTAAATTTAGGGACTCAGTGGAATTGAAGTTTCCGTAAAAATAATAAAGAGAAAAATTGTAAAATCCCATCACATCTCGATAGATTGTGATTAAGTTAAATACATGCTTTTGAAATTAATGCATTATTTGAGTAGCTAGTTAAATTAATACAATTTTTAATTTCTTTACAATTTTGCCAGATACCTTTGCAAAGTGCAATTATTTATAAATATATTTTTAAGATAGTAAAAAAACACAAAGAATTTCTACGTACAGATTTCTTTTTGAAAATAAGTAAATTGACCCTAATAGATAAAAATAAAGTGAATTAAGAATTTCGGAGAATTCTTATTTCAATATTAATAACAATAATAATTTCAATTTCAAAGAACCGCTTAGCAGATTTTCATAAAAATAGAAGTATGTTCTAGAATTTGATATCAGTAATGATAACTGGCCTATTTCTAATTAATAATAGCATGAACTTATTGTAATAATGTAGTGTCAATAATAGCATTACATGAATCTTGTATCTTATACAGTTTTCTCGCTAATAGCTGGCTTAGGAATGTATTTTAAGAAGCGTTTGATACGATCTGTGCAACAAAAGACGCGCATATTAAAATTTAATAATTGAATGCACTCGATAATTATTCAATTATTCATTGGTATCTGTGTTTTCTATTTCTATATTTCTAGAATGTATCTAAATTTTCTCGAATCTAGTTATTATGTTGTTTTTGTATTACAGCTCTCTTCATTTGAAAATAATTCTCTTCATTTGATAATTTATTTTCATTAATTTATTTCAACACTATAAGAATTTTTGTGCGCACTTTTCTACAATAATTAAGTATTGTTATTTTCAAATTTAAATCGTCTTAAGAACTTTTGATGTTCCTTCAATCTATATAAATAAAAATGAATGTTTGTTTGCATGTCGCTTATGCG
>JAPMOQ010012558.1:1523753-1558753 GCA_026543055.1 Argiope trifasciata
TGCTCTGTCGTACCGCTCATCCGATTACGATGAAACTTTGAATACTTATTTCTTGCAACTGTGTTTCTGCTGAAAATGGAAAAAAAAAAAATTATTGCGAACCCTAAAGTATTGAAAAATAAAGCTAAAAACTCAAATTAATATTATTTACGCTTCTCCTTTATATATCCCTCGATTTCAAAGAATGTTTACATTTCCGATACGAATATAAACATTATTTTTTCTGTCATTTCTAATTAAACAAGACAGTTATGTTAAATTTCAAACGATATTTCTAAAATTATTTGTTTTGCGGCAGAAATGCGCCTGGTACCAGCTAGTAATATTATATTCAGCAAGTTTTTCTTAAATATCATCAATCTTAAATGATAATAATTTTCAATAACATTAATCATCGTTTTAAATTCACACCGATTAATTGTAAAGGATTAAAATAATACATTTAAAATACTAGTTCTGGAGTAGTAAACCTCTTCTCAAATATAAAAAGAATCCATTTAAAAGACAATTACTTATTTAAGTATCTGTGTACCGCATTCTGTCGTATTTCAGACAGTTTTGAGAACTGTGCAATACACAATTGTTTTATAAATCTAAGAAATTAATCATTATCAAATGTAGGAATAATATACCTTATAGAAATTTTGTCTTGAATTACTATAAGGTATAATATTGCTATATTTGACCTTATAGTAATTGAAGGTCAAATTAATTTTTATTGAAATAAATTTAAATTGCTCTTTCTGTCCTGAAGAAATCAATATTTTTAGTCCGGGAACATATATTCTTGCATCCATCAGGAAATTTATAAAAGAATACTGACATGAAATGTTTTGAAGACAATCCCAAACTATTGGCATTTCATCATTAGTAAAAAATAAAATTGTGCTTCGGTGGAATATAGATTATTAGGATCTGTGCAGGAAGCAAAAGGACTTATGTTTTCAGGGACATTTCTTTAACAACCACATTCACACACAGAACAAACACAAAGACAAGACATAACAAGATATTCACGCGCGCAGTACAGGATCACATCTCATTCTCATTACACTCGCAATGTGCACTGCATTATGGGATGGCCTATGGACAGCCTATCAGGCATCGCCATCTAGTATTCAAAAGAGAAGATAAGAGTTATGTAACTGGCACCGAACGTGGGGCCATTGTGCTAAATATAGCATGCATGAAGGTAGAAAGAATAGATGAGACAAAAATGATTTATAGTTTATTGAACTATAAAAAATAAAATATCCGGAAAAACAAATTGAATTTATTAATGGATTCATCACTTTTGACAAAATAGATGTAAGGTATAGAAAAAATAAAAAGTAACGGTGCTTTTCTAAGACAATTAATATTTCAAAAATGAAGAAATAAAAGCAAACAAATTCAGATGATATTCAATGTCACTTCCAATCATTATTGTCTATTATGTAAGACAAATTTTAATGCACAGAAGAGATGCCTATAGCTAATAATTCTTAGAAGACGAGATATCTCGTCAGTAGTAAAGAGGGCGTTGAAAATCTGAACGATGGACAGAATATACGATTTCAGTTATTCTCAGAACAGAGATTTTTCAAAAACAATTTCAGCATTTCGAGAAATTCCAAAAAATTTTAAATTCAAAATTAAAGCGAAGATAAAGTCTATAAAATCATAAAAAAGAACTGTGTGTCTATTTTACTTGACACATAAATATTTTAAGATGATTCCTCTTTTACTATGAATAGAGGTATTTAAACATAGATGCGAGCTTTAATCACTGAAATAATTAATTTTGTTCGCCTCTACAAAGTTTTACATGCTTTATACGAATAGCAATTATTATTTATTTTGAGTAATATTTCTTTTGACTTCAAATTAAAGTACGATAAACTTGAAACCTGTTTTAAAAACATTATATCAGAAAACTTCATTTGAAGTCTTACGAATGGAAAATCGAATGTTTCTCCGAACGAACTTTTACTACAGATACTCTGAATTAGTGCAAACCTTATAATTCAAAAATTAAATATTTCATAAAAAAAATTAATAGATTTAATTGAAATTCAAAGAGTCAAGTTCATGCACATGAGCAAAAGTCATTCCTATTCTCAGCATTGTGAATTTTCACCAGATTTCCATTTTGATGCTTGAATTGGATTGTATTATCAAAGCCCAGTCAGATGTTCAAGGGATTGTTGGCTTGATGGTTAGTGCGGTTGAAAGAAACGAAGCTTTCTGCTGGTTCTCAGGTTAGAGTCTCGAAACTACAAAATGAATTTTTCCCAATTTATTTTGTTTTGGAACATTTTTCTGATTGCTAATCTTATATACAATCTGAATTCTTCCAAACCTTTTAATTCAAAAACAAAATATATCGATGAAACAGGCATAGATTTAATTGAAATTTTAGGTGTCTTCATGCATATGCGCAATAGTCGTTCCTGTTCTCAGCGTTGTACTTTTTGACCAGATTTCCATCGCATTTCACACTCCAATTGGATTGTATTAACTATCCCAGACCCTGCTACTATTTGATTCGCTCAGTATAGCCAAATATGGCTCTTGCACCAAAAAAAAAAAAAAAAAAAAGACCCTGCTGTCACTTGAAGAATAGGTGACTTGGGATATAAAGCGGCAGGAGGAAAATTGCTGATTCTTCAGGTCGAGTCTGGAATTGCAAAATGATTTTATACAGTTTTCTCAATTTTTTTAATGGGAATATTTATCCGATTGCTAATTTTGTACAAACTCTGAATTATTCCAAACCTTGGAATTCAAAACTGAAATATATCGGCAAAATAGATTTAATTGAAATTTTAGGTGTCACGCACATGTGCAGTAGTCTTTCTGATTCTCAGCGTTGTACTTTTCGACCAGATTTCTACTGTACATCACACTTGAATTGGTATGTATCAAAGATCCAGCAGCCACACGAGGAATAGGTGGCTTTATATACAAAGTCACAGGAGGAGAATTGTTGGTTCTTCAGTTCCAGTCTCGAAACAGCCAAATGATTTTATTTATTTTTTCAATTTTTTTTTATTTTGATCATTTTTTCGATTATTAATTTTTTACATATTCAAAATTATTCCAAACCTTGTAATTCAAAAATAAAATATACAGGTAAAATATTTATAGGTTTAATTGAAATTTTAGGTGTCAAATTCTTGCATATGCACAGGTCACTTCTATTCTCAGCTTTGTACTTTTTGACCAGACTTCCATCGTATTTGTTATTTGAATTGGATTGTATTAAGTATCAAAGATCCCGCAGCCACTCAAGGAATAAGTGCCTTTGAATGACATTTCATGTACCTAAGTCAGAGCCGGCCTGCATCGGGTGCAAGAAACCATTAGGAGCCCTAAATTTTTTTGCAAGGTAAAAAAAAATAATAATAATAATAACACGCCTGAACATTTGAACATTTGCAAATTTATTTAATGCTCGATTTTATTTTTGCTAATAATTACTCAAGGTAAGTTACGATTTCCCCCTTTTTTTTTCATTATTTAGTATAGCAATAGCGTTTAAACATTATCCCCATATACTTGCCTGAAGATAATCCTTTATTAATTTTAATTTGCTAAAGGAGGGTTCAGCATTTATTATAGAAACTGACAATGTAAAGAAAAATTTTAAACAGTTAATACATTTAGAAGTATTTCATTATAAATATTAATTCGTATGTGTTGCAATAAGTGTTGAGCGTTATTTACCTCTCTTTCATTTAAAATCAATTCCTGTTGCAATGTAATTATTTAAATTATGTTTTCATTTACATCGTTACTCTAAAGTATAGCAAAGTTTCTGGAACATTTTTCTATTTCCTTTTTTTTTTTTTTTTTTTTTAAGTTTTTGTGTCTGGGATTCATTGGAAATACTTTTAAATCTGTCTTCTATCTGCACAATACCAGTATTCTTTACAGAATTAAAAAATAACATTTAAATTACTAAACCAAGTTTTCTACGATTTCATCTTCTGCTAATTCGAAATATATATATATTTTTCTTTTTCGAATTCGTTTTTCAAGAAAATAAACTGAAATATTACATGCTGTCGCTTTTGCTCGTCTAAATACGAATAAAATTTCGTTCTTAAATTTTTGATTTTATCTTTAATTTTACTGATTAAATTAAAAGCAAAATCAAAAACAATTATTTTTATTTCAGATAGTTTAGTAATAGCTAATATTGGACAATATTGGAAATCATTCTCTTACACTTAAAATAAATGTCATTCATTTATTGAATCCATTATACTATTGGTTTTAGAACCGCTGTAATATTTTTGTTTGAATCAATAAATTATTCTACGGCATTATAAGTTTACTCAAAGTATATGTACTCTGCTGTAACCGTATCTATTTTGACTTCCCAAAAGGTGCTGGGTTTGAGAGTAATGTTTAAATGCTTTTGTGGATTTTCTCATCTTTTTCTAGATGCAGAAAATAGGCAATACAAACATTGCAATAACCCCCAAAAAATGTAATATATAATGCTGAAAGCGACATCTCAAATCAATAAATTAAAAGAACTTGATAAACCAGCCACACATATAGATTGCATGAGAAAAATAGAGAAATTTATCTAGATTTCACAATTTTATATTTCCCTATCGTGTTTCTACTGTTGTCATATACCTGTCCACTACATTTCATAATATCTAAATAAAGCTTACATAATATTTCTGAATAGATCTTTTGCTAGTCCTTCTTCAGTCACATCAATTACTTCACCTTATAAATGAATCATTTATGCTTAATCTTTTCTCTTCAAAATTTATATACCTAATAAAGACTGAAAGTTTTTAATGGGAAATATCAGAAATAGAATCCATTAATATTGTAATATGAAGTTGCATTTACTTTATTTTTAATTTTGTTAAGAATTTCATTTCCTAAGGTAGGATAATTTGATCTTGTAATGTATGAATTAAATCACTGACTATTTAGTTTGTGGAACTTTTTATTCTGTTTATATGATCCGTACGCACAGAATCGTATTTACTTAGAAATTCGATTGCATTTAAAAACTTTCTCTTATTAGACGTTCCTATTATTTCGTGTGTTCCATGAAGTAGAAGATTATTACACGCTAAAAATAGAATCACATCTATAATTCTTTGAAATAGCAATTTAAGTTTTGCCATTTTCTTACTTATATTAATTTAGATTTGTTTTATCAACAGTCGAACATAAAGTTAGTCGTTGTAGTAATTCTTTCCAAACAACAAACGAATTAAAATGACAACTAGAACGCTGATGATCTAAAGTTACAGTTGACAGCTTTCTCCAGTTATTATAGCCATAAATTTTGTAGTTTGGTCATTTCCTCTTCTTTTGGAAAAAAGTAAAGATCAAAAACTAAATACGGGATTTTGCGTTTTTGAATAAATTTAAAAGCTGAGAAGTTGGGTTTCACCATTTGGCATTGTTTAAAAGAAGTATGTAGAGGAAAATTATCTACATCCCGCATTTTTAGAAAAAAACATAAAACATTCTAAATTTATTAGTTGGAATACTTGGCCATAAACAAAAATAATTTTTTTTTCGCTTGATCATATTTGTTATTGTCATTTTCAGCATTATTTTCTGATTCTATCATATTTATCAAGCGCACGGTTCTTCAACAAATTTCACTGTTTCAACATTTTCATTGAAAGACAATAGTTTTCGTGGAACTTTCTTCAACCGTTGAAGTTTGAGTAATAATTTTTGAAGTCAAAGCAATTTTACTGTCAGTTTTACTTCTTAGGGAGGGGAGACAGATCTAATGGTGATTTCTTGAAGTTTAACTTTTCTACTTTTTTCTTCTTTTTTTGGCAACCAGAAGGATATTTCTTTGGCATATCTAACAGTATTAAGCCGTTTATAGAATGAATTACCAAATTACTAAATGCTATACAATGCGCTACTACCTAGTAAGTGACTGTAAATCTACTTACTTTATATTAATAATGTACATTTGCACTAGACTACTACTGTAAGGTATTTCCAAATCTTCCCTTTAAACTTCTTCCTTAATTCTTTTCATTCCGGTCGTGAAGAAATAATGCAGGAGTTAATTTATCGTTGTTTTACTTTGAACAAATTAATATAAACAAACATACGCAAACATAAAGGATTATAGCCTTTGTCGCTCCATATCCCAAAATATTTACATTCAAGATGCATAAAAACAGATTGTTGATGTCCATTCGAACCCAGTCTCACCCCGGATTTCTGGGCAGGCCGCTCTGTTTTAACATAATTGATTTCCTTATTCAAAAATGAACTTTTCCTGTTTTTTTATCGATATCACTACGATGTTTGTCTAATTAAGGTGTCAGTCGATGCTCAACCAGCCACAAGGAACAAGCTTGCAAACCTTTGGTAACATTATTATTGTTTTCAGAGCACTATCCTAATTCCGGTGGGGAATTTCATTCTTAATTCCCCCGGGTGCATAACACCCGATGCACCCCCCATAGGGTCGATCCTGACCTAAGTTGTTATGTTTTTGAATTATTATGCTTAAATGCATGCTAAAGTATAGACAAATTTTGGCACCAAATTTGAAGAAAAAATTCTGGATTCCAAGTTTTATTTAGCTATCTTTTTCCATTTTGTATTTATCGTATTAATATGTGTTTGAATACTCGGTCATATTGACTTCATCTGAATAATTTCGTTCTAAATTTCACAGAAATCTACAAATTTTGTGTAAAGATTGTAAACGAAATTTGTCCGTCCAGTTCAAGGATTTTTGAGTTATCAATTTCACAAACAAACAGACATAGTTACAAAAATGTATTTTTCTACCTCGAATAAATCTAAAGTTGCAAAATTCGTTAAATTTGCAACTTCGAATTTTTTTGACGGTTACAGAAATTTCTTTCTGAAAACTAAAAAATATCGTGTACGGAAAAGTAAAAACTAAAGAAATTTCTAAAGTATCAATTGAACAATTATAAAAGGGGGGAAAAACAGGATGTTTTATGGTTCTGGTTAGATTTAGATGCAAGATATTTTTAAAGAAAAGAAAATTCAAAACAGCAGTATTTTCTGATATTGCTAATCCTTATATGGAGTAAAAAGTGTATATGTAACTTGTAAAATATGGAAATGAAACACAGGCAAACAACTGTTGACACAAAAATACAATATTTTTATTAATTTAACAAAGACTCGAATGCACATTCGATATAACTTTGTATTTAAGAGATCGTGGGTGGTATTGTATTCAAAAATTGGAATCTGTTGAACTTTATGTTTCATGCCGAATTTAATATAATTTTCAGGTTTCATGTTCACACATTAATAAATCGTAACTACTTTTCAGTGTCTAATGATTTAAAGTGATATCATGTGTAAACGTAGGCAAAGTTATTTTATGTAACGAAACAAAGATAAAATCGTAACGTGTTATCAAAATTCGAACGTTTATTTAGAAATATTTCTAGAGAAATAAGAATTATCTTATTTAAATAACGGATGGTGGTAAACAAAACAGAACCTTCAGGAACTTTCTTTGGGTTTCTCTGTAGTAGTCGCCGTTGTTGAAAAGCTTTTCTCTGATTAAACTTTCAAGTCAGACCAGAATAATATGCGATCTAGCAAAAAACGGTAATTTTAGATCTGTCTAAGTATGTAATCAATAAAAGCAAATGTTAAGGGAGAAAATTTAAAATCTGCATTTTTCAGTTTAATAAAACATTTATTAATGTTATCAGGCAAATAGGCAGAAAACATAGCTAAAAAGTCTTGGTTCTTGTTTTAGTACTTTGAGATGTTTTAGGATTACTGTAAACACAATATAAATCGATCCCTAAATATGTTTGGGAATGTATTATTATTTCAAAATGATGGTAAATTCTTCTTCTGTCTCTGAAGTTTGAAGTAACGATCAGCTATTGAGAATAACAATTCTTCAGAAAAATCTTTTCACCGAAATTTTTATTTTAAGTAGAAAAATTAATAAAATGAATAATGTGATTTCAAGCATCATTGGACTTCAACTCATTTCAATCATTGCATTCTTTTCCAAATACTTAAAAAATTATTTTAATTTTTAATATAATAAAATAGATTGAAATTTAATAGATTGTAAATGGGATTAAAGGTTTTACGTAAACCGAATAAAATTTAAGAAGAAATGTTTTAATGAATAGATCTTTAATAATTCAAAATATAAGCAGGAAAAAATATTTAAAAAGAAGAAACAATCAGTGTAACAAATGCCAGATTAAAACTGGAAGGAAAATAATCACACTGAATCCCCAAATTCAACTTGTTTGCTGAAATTTCTTTTTCTTTCTAGCTGCTAATTACCTTCCAAGAACATTCGATTTTTCTTTCTCGGGAAAAAATTAATGGAAACCTTTTCCATTAAACACTATAGCCATCAAATATAGATAATGATTGTCAAATAAAATAGATTCTTGTAGGAAGACAATTTATTGCAATGGCTCTCTTGATAAAATTTCTGCAATTCTTCATCGATAATGGTCCCTAAAATCCTATGCCCCCTTCGTTCAAAAGGATTATAAGTACATATACGTATGCGTGTAACGCTTTGCCCATGTTTCTTGTCACTATTACGACACTGCTAATGCATTTTCCGCTTTTTTTTTTTTTTCCACCACCGAAAGCGGTGTTTTTCTACAACAAGGGCATTCTAAAGTCCGTATCTTGCTAAGATAAATGCTTCCACATTGGTGGCGACTGCATTGAGAAATGGCCCATTGCGCAATAAAAGTGTTTCTCTTATAATAGTTTTTTTAAATTTCTTAGCGGAACGTAGATTCTAAATACCTCTACTATTATAATGAAACGTCGTAAGCAATCTGTTGGTAAACTATGCGATTTTGGTTTCATTTTCTTACCTATTTTTGTAGCATATTTGTTTGTAATATCATCATTTAGGAGGGAAGGCGGTGTTGAAAAAATTTATTCTGATTTAAGGTATCTAACAATGGTAAAAGGAAATTTTTTGAAAAAAAATCAATTTTTTAAAAACTATTTAAAACTATGGTTTTTAGATATATTGTCAATACTATTAATACAACAAAATTATCTGAAAATACAATATATTTTGAAAAATAGGAAAATGTGTAGTAAATTTTAATGAAATTGAACCCAAACGGTTCACACTCTACACAAAATTGTAATGCAGCAATCGTATTTTTTTTGTACACTTATGGAAGGAGAGTCTATTAATAAGTGAAATAATCGTCTCTCTTAAAATCGCTCTGCAACTGAATTGCTGGAAATGAATATCGTGAAGAACGAAATGATCGTCTGTCTGCTGACAGAGAAAGACATTTCAATTAGAGACCGAGGAGAAGAAGTGAAAAAACCAACATAAATTTTAAAACAGCTTTTCTACTGTATATTTTTAGTGGATTGTTGTGTCTATGCACCTATCATATTTTTACCTTTTTAACAATCAAATATTGTAATTGTTTTGTATCTATATTTAATGACTTCTATATATAATTTATGTTTATTTGAAGCAGCGTAACGTGCCCGTGTCATATCGGGTGGAGGCGAGACTTAAATTTAAAGCTCATTTTTCTTCTTGGATGCTATGCCACGGACAATGCCGTGTGTACTGATAGTTTTACATAAAAATGTTCCCTTTAAAAACCTGTAAAGCAAATATTAATCACTGCTTTCCATTATGTATTATTTGTTCTGGCTCATATGATTTGGTATAATACGTGAAACTGAACAATGGTTTAAAAATGGTACACCATTTTAAAATAACTTGAGACAGTTTTAAAGCTTTCAATAAATGATTTTGACTTTTAAATGCAATTTATATGTTACTAGCGGGTGCCCGGCGCGTTTCTGCAGCCGAAAAAAATAATATCAAGTGCAATCATTCAATAATTTGACAATGTTTTATCGAAATAGAATGAACGGAACGACAGTATATGAAATACGAACACATATTCACTTTTATACATTAGATTTGTGTATTCTTTTAGAATTGTAAAACTTGGTATTCTTTCAGAATGGTAATGAAAGAAACTTGTGTATCTCGTGATTCGTTTCATATTCGTTCAGAATTCTCAAATTTAATGTTGAAAGATGTGATCAAAATATTTTATTTTGAAATTTATTAAGCATGGAAAATATATTTATACTATAAAAACGTCCATATAGTTGAAAAGATAATTTTTGAAAAGTTAGATAATGCAAAATTATTTGTACTACAATGCTTTTTAGGTAGTTACTTCAAAAAACGGTAAAACTTCAGAGTTGGTCTTCAAGAAACTTTTTTTCATAATATAATTGTTACCTCTGAGATTGAATTGCAGGACATTTGCGTACTATAGCTACAAAATATGAACCTTTCACTTGGATATAGCATTTCTACAGAATCTATTGTCTCCTAGACGAGTTATTTGGAGATTAATCCCTGATCAATAAATGCAGTTGAGATTCGATTTTTTTTTTTTAAATTTAAAAACCTATAACCATCACGTAGATGTAAATATTAAGCTGACCAAGTTTCATCGCAATCGTGTGAATGGTTTAGGAAGGCATAAGAGACATACAGACAAACATTTATTTTTATTTATACTGATAAGCTGAGAATTAACATAACACGGCAAGTATAAAATATCTTACTGACTAATGTCTGGCTAATTTTATTTTTATTTCAGTTTGAACTATAACTATTTTGATCTCGCAATTTTAATTAGTGGTCAGACGGTGAATCAGCATCCTGTTTCCAAAATTTCACACACAAGGCCGCGATGGCCTGGTGGTAAGGTCTCAGATTTGGAATCCGAGGGTTTTAGGTTCGGGACTCGATTCCAACGAAGAACCGCCGACTGAGGGGGTATCTTCTTATTAAATCTGTCAGGTCAAATGTCCTCTTACTGGTGTGGTGTGGAGAGGGGGGTGCCAGTTCAGGTGTCGTCCTCGTCATCGGACCTCTGTTCAAAATGACCGTCCCAAAATAGCCCTAGCGCTGCTTTACAACGGGACGTTGTATAGCTAAAACAAACAAAAAAAATTTCAAACCCCACTGCCGGAAAATTGTTAATGGTAATTAATTTAAGTATGATTCATAAAACTGGATGCTAAATATACTAGGATTCGTTCATTTCAGAAATCTGTCTTTAATCAATGAGCAGAGGAGGTGATCGTATATATGCAAGAAATATTTTATTTATCAAACTTTTCAATTTATTCAAAATTTGAACAAATTGATTGTAAACTATACAACATAGAGCTTGGGGTATAATAAAATTTAAACCTTAATTAACTATATTATCAAAACAATTGGATTCTGAAAAAATGGGCATATTCAATTAATAAAGTAGAGAGCTTTGGCGTTTTTCTTGTGAATGTTTAATGTAAAGGAGAATGATCAAGAATAGTAATGCGTTGAATCTATAAGCTGGTGAATTTTGCAAAATTTCTTCCTTAAGGTATCCGATTGCGTAGGAAGTAAAATTTTTGAAAAACTGGATTTTTTTTAAAAATTTAAAATTAGGGTTTTTAGATGCATTGTCAATTATAGTACAAAATAATATAAATACAAAATAATGATTTGGAAATGTAATATATTTTGAGAAATAAGAAAAATTGTAATTAATTTCAATGAAATTTAACCCAAACGGTTCACACTCTGCACAATGCAGCTATCCTATTCTTCTTTATACACAAGTTATAGAATATAATTATGAATGAAATGAAACAACATCTAAGAAAAGCCTTGAAATGCAAGAAACGTATGGGTAAAAACATACGTATATATGCATTTTTTCCATAAATTCACAATTTATTTTTTCTAAAAACACTTATAAATGAAAAGGCATTTCACCAAACATGAAACTTTTTTTTCATTTCGTTGCCCATATTATTTAAAACACAGGCTGAATTTTTTATGTAAATACCACAATTTCTTTTTAAGATATTATGTTAACGGGGGAGAAATTTTGTGAAAATTAAAGTTTTGAGAAAATTGAAGTTAAAGACAAATTTTATCTGAAAAATATGTTTTACTTAAAGTTCTCGTGGTTGATAGGATAGAGCTAACTTTTCCTAGAAATTATAAATTGTTTTGGGGAGATAGAAGTCTGGACTACAAGAAAAAACATTTTTTTTAGAAAATTGCCAATGTGGTCGATAACCAGTGTTGTTAACGTAGTAGGATACCTTAACTCAGATACATCTATATTTATATATACTTATCATAAAGCATATATCTATCTATATTTATAATAAAGCCTAATGTGTATATGTGTGTGTGTGAGAGAGAGAGTTTCCTTTCTCCCATTCTAAAGCGGTTAGGCTTAACATATTTCCGGCCTATGATTTCAAACGATTATGTTTATTTTCTTATGGCTTCATAAATTTGAATTTAAACATTGTTAATGAATATATCTTTCAGATTCATTCTGAAATACTTCCAAATTAAAATAAAACAGAATAAAGGAAATTAAAAATTTCTATTCTGCGTAGCGTTAACCAAACTGATGTAGAAAATTCATGCATTTGCCTTATCATAACTGGAGTTGAGAATTCACACATGCGCATTGTGTTGTGATTTTGACAGCTATTTTCAACGGATAATGATTTGATTTAAGTTATTTTTAGTTTAGTTGTGTGCTTTTGTAATTATCTTATATTTATGTTAGTTATATATATTCTGTATATGGTTATAATTTTAAATATATCGTTGTTTTTTTTAAGTTAAGTGTTTTTAAACCTGTTTTCGACCGATTATTTCAGGCAATTCTGTTTATTTTCTCAGTGTTTGATGCATTTAAAACTAAGCATTGTTAATTGGTCGATTTGCTCATGATGAATTTGAGAAAATTTTGTAAATAAATTCTTGAGATATTGCATATATTAAAATATTCTTTAGTGACCATAAGGCTTAAATGCTCAGTGATAAAAATATTCTTATATTAATTGCAATTTAATCACTTCAACTTCAATTTAGAGCAAAAATTCAACTGAAGCTACCAGAACATTAGAGAAATACATATTACGCTATAACTGAAAGCCTTTATAATATTATGAGTGAATTATATGACTATAGAAATTTTAAAATATTTTGATGTAGAAGTTTTTAAAATAGGAGTGACATAAAATATTTAATTCTTAAAATTTTAACGAGCATTAAGATTGGCGAACCGGCTGGTCGCTAAGACAGCTGGTTTATTAATAATTGCAAAGTCATCAGCAAAGTATTAAGTATGTACTCTCTTCCAAAAAAAAAAAAAAGATTTTTTTAAAAATAATTATGTGAAAACGCTCAAATTTTATCTTCAAGTTAACCAAATTTCTCGAGTTTTAATGCGTACATATTGTCATCTTGTGACTCAAATTTACTTTTCAGTTTCATTATTTTTAGGTATCTGATAAAAAATATAAATATTATTCATATTTTTTTTTTTTGAACTTTATCAAATTTGTTCTTTGCCTTCATATTCTTTATGGAAAAAAAAGTAAGATAAAAGGAATTTGTGATTAGTATTTTTCTATAAGAAATACTTGTTCCTGATTCCCCAACTTTAATACTTGTTATCCATTCTGCAACATTAGTGTCTATAAAAACAAATAAATTATTTTTCCAGACATAGACATACATAAAAATTTGAATATTTCAATAAATGTTCGGTGAAAGATTTCATTATCTATTCACAACTAGCTCCTCACTAATCAACTTTCTTACAAAGAATTCTCTCAATGAAAATAAATAAAAACCTATATTTGTTTACACAAAAGGGAAGGATAAATAATGCTGACAGAAGTAAAAGAATAAGTAGTTAAATTACAGTTTATGTAAAAAAATTAATTCAGGAGTAAATGAGAAAAGAAATAAATCGAATGCATGAAATCAAAAATTATCTATATATAATCAGACGAGTATACTTTAACTTTGCTTCACTCTCCGTAAAAACAGTAGGGCCCCAATGTAACGAATTCATCAGGAGAGAAACTTCTATATCATAAATCAGGGGTAATTTAATCCTAACCATTCGTAGTATCGAGTTCCAAAAAAAAAAAAAAAGAATCTTTGCACTGACTTTATGAAACAGCCCTAATAAGAATTACACAAAAATATCTATAATTAGAAATTATATGGTTTTTATTCGACAACAAAAATACATCCAATAATTATACCCCAGCTAATCTGAAATTTCAATATCTGTATTGAGTAACGCTTCACAATTAATTTCCTTTTTTAATGTATCATTTTACTGTCTTTCCTATCACAAATAGCCTCCACTTGTCAGCTGCATTAGCATTAACAGCAACAATTTTTTGCACATTTTGCTTTTTTCCTCTAACTTTTTATTTATTTAGATAGCAACGCGTCAGATAGGATTGCAAATTATAAAGCAATTCTCCTTCATTTACGCTGTAAACGTTGGATAGAGAAAACTCTTCAGTGTGTTTTGAGTTTCTAATCCAAAATCAATAAAATAAAAGGTAAATAATCTCTTACCTTTGCTGCCGCGGGTTCATCGATAAAAACATCTCTGTAAATATGGTTTGAAGAAGAGTGCAGTTTCGGTGTAATCTTTTTTTATTTCTTCTAGGGCACAGACATAATATGATAATGGATAATATATACATGCATTATTTACAACGCGTTTATATGATCATTAATTTGGCCATCCTCCGACGTTTAACGATACGTCGGTCTCGTACAAAATCTCTTAAGCATCTGAACATCTGGCGGAAGGAATATCTACTGACGTCAGCAGAGCGCGTGGGCGCCAAGGTTATAACATATGAATCTGCTGACTCACGTTTTCCAACATCCTCCCACCTTTGAGTTTCAATTACAGGAAACTCAAACATAAATTCAAATTAATTCAAATAAAATTTTTGTTACTAAAATACAGATATCAAAATAATTGAATTAACAATATGTTTAAATTAATGAATATAAATCAAGAAAATATTACAATAAAGAGAATATATCAAAGTAACAAAATATTTGCAATAATCACGATAAACCAAAGTATTATTCAAAATTAGTTATTTAGTATTGAATGTGTTTCAATTAGAGTCCATAAATGTGTATAATGTAAAAGTTCAGTTCTAAAAAGAGTTCTTCTAAAAAAGAAAAAGTTCAGTTCTAAAAAAAGTTTATAACATGAGTCTCTTTACCCTTTTTAATCTTCTACCTTACCTAGAAGTTGGTTCATCAGGTTCAGCTTTTAGGTGTGCAGGAATCATCACAAGTAAAGTTATTTTCTCGTGTTTCACAGGTTGTAACAGTTCTTTTTGAGATTCACTAATTTCTAAAGGATACAGCCTCAATGTTGGACGTAGGACTTCTCCACCTTTGGCTTTCAGTTTCACAAGTCTGATATGTCCATCGGGTGATTTGAAGATTTCGAGGACTTTACCTAATGGCCAGTCCATTCTTTTTACGTTGTCAGAGGATATCAAGACAACTTCGCCTAATTCGATGGATGGTGAGATTCGTGTCTTTTTCTCATACTGTCTCAACTGTCCCAAATATTCTGAGCGAAAACGTTTTCTCAGGTCACTTCGAACTTTTTGTCGATAAATAAATCTTCTATTCAGGGTTTTGGAGTCCAGAAGATCTAGTTCAGGTGTACCGATTTCTTTAACTTCCTGCAAAAACATACAAGGAGTGAGAGGTTCTATATAAGTGAGAGGTTCTATATTCTATATCATCACTTATATAAGTGAGTGGTCGACTATTGATGACACTTTCACAGTCACACAAGATGGTAGTCAGTTCTTCGAAGTTGAGGGACGTCTGACCTAGAACTTTACGTAGTATTCGCTTGACCATCCCGATCAAGCGTTCCCCAAATCCACCCCACCATGGAGCAGACGGAGGGATGAATTTCCAGTCTATCTTGTTGACTGTACTGTATTGAGCTATCTTACTCCATTTAATCTTTTTGATTAGGTTGTTTGCACCTACGAAGTTTGTGCCATTATCCGAATATACAATCGTGGGTCTTCCTCGACGAGCCACAAATCTTCTGAACGATTGAAGAAAACTTTCTGTAGATAGTGAAGTGGTCAGCTTGAGATGTATAGCTCGATATACTGCACAGGTATAAATGACAATCCAGGATTTCTGATTATTCTTTAAATAAAGAGGACCGGCGAAATCTACTCCTGTAATTTCGAAGACAGAAGCAGCTCTGAGACGGTCAACTGGCAATGGAGCTGTTGGAGTTTCTATTGGTCGTGCGTCAAATCTCTTGCAAGTAACACAGTTCTTGACAACTTTACGGATAGTCTTTATGTATTTCAGAATCCAGAATTCTTCTCTGAGGTTGCTCATCACTATTTGAACACCTGCATGGCCTAGAGAACAGTGTTTCCAGTGAACAAGTTTTTCAACTAACGAATGTTCACTGGGTAACACGATAGGAAATTTAAAGTTCTTTAAATCTTCCTTTAATGAGAGTCTTGTCTTAATTCGCAAAAGTCCATATTCATCTTCTAATAACTGGAATTTTTGTAGACGCTTATCTTGAGGTCCAGTGAATGATTCTTGTTGTACTAACTTTAACAATGAAAGTTCTGCTAGGTTCCTTTCTTCCAATGTTATTCTTCCTAATTTTCTATTGCTCTTTTCTACCGTACAGTTATTGAAAAATCTGTAAATCCAGGACATAACTAGAAGAAGTTTAGGATAAGAAGAGAAAATGTCGTAAATTTTAGACTCCGTTACTGTATTCGTAATGCTAACAATTGTTTTACGTTTTTCGCCATTTATAATATTTTCATCTGGAAAAATATTTGTTTTGGGCCAATTTTCAGGGGATTCTTTTAACCAAGGAGGTCCTAACCACCAGTTGGATTTGGCTAGGTCTTTAAAATCACAACCTCTAGATGGTAAATCCGCTGGGTTCATTTGTCCGGATATATGATTCCAATCGTCTGGGTTGCTCAAAAGACGAATTTCTTTTACACGATTGAAAACAAATGTAGCCCAGTTTTCGTTCTTTTTAATCCAGTAAAGTGCGTTACTAGAATCAGACCAATATCGTGTTGCAACGTCTTCTAATCCCAAGCTCTCTTTCACGGATTGACATAGTCGAGCAACTATATTACAGGCCAACAGTTCAAGTCTAGATATCGTAATTGTTTTAAGTGGGGCGACTCTTGATCTAGCTTGTATCAAATTACAATGAACTGAATCGTCACTTTCACTCCTGAGAAAAATACACGTAGCGTACGATTTCTCCGAAGCATCGCAAAATACATGCAAAGTTATATTTCTAAGTGCTTCATTTTTATCTAGACTTCTAGGAATATAAATATCATTTAAAAATTTCAGTTGATTTTTCCACTTCAAAAATTTATTTGCTATGTAAGATGGCAATTCAGTATCCCAACTTATTTTTAATTTCCAACATTCCTGTAGTAGAAGTTTTGGTATTAATGTGGACGGACAGGTAAATCCAATTGGGTCAAATATTTTATGCACAATCGATAAAATGATTCTTTTTGTTAGAGGTTTATCTTCTATGGTGGAATCTAAATCTCGTAAGTCAACAGTTAGAGAGTCACTTTTTATTTTCCATTTTAAGCCTAACACTGAAACGGATTTCTCTTCTATTAAATCAGATTCTTCAAAAGGGGTATGCTCCCACCCTCGCAAATTAAATTTTGCTGGGCCAAGTATTTCCTGTGACTCTTCAATGAACTTTACCAGTTCTTCTTTACTGTCCACACTATGGACACAATTGTCCACATAAAATGATTTCAGAAGTTTTAGGGCTGTTTCTTTGTAGACAGGGGGAGCATTTTTCAAATGAAATTCAAGAGTGGCTCCTAGTAAAAAAGGGCTTGAGGTTATTCCAAAAACAACTCTCCTATGCTGAAAGATTCTTAACTGCTCTTTTTTCCCTTCCTGCCACCACAAAAATTTTAAATAAGGCCTATCCTGTTCATGGAGCTCAATCTGCAAAAATGCTTTTTCAATATCGGCAATAACTTCGTATTTTCCCATTCTGAATCTATTTAGGAGAGAGGGAATTAGCTCTACCAAATTGGGCCCCTTTTCTAAACAATCATTAATTAATGGTGAATTTTTATCTCTGGCAGAGCCATCGAAGACTGGCCTAATCTTTGTCGTAGAGTTTTCTTTAAAAACCGGACGGTGAGGTAAATAATGTTCTGGTTCTGAGCTAGATACTTCCTCAATAATACCCTCATCATAACCTCAATAATACCAGTCATCAAAAATGGTTTCATATTCTTTAATTTTCCCCAATTTCTTAAGAGATTTAATACAATTAACAAGTCTCTTTTCGGAAATGTCCTTACAATTCGTTAATGGGGGATGACCCTCCACCCAAGGCAAACGCACTTGATACCTCCCTTCTTTGTTTCTACTAACAGTTTGGGAAAAATGTTCTTTAGCCGCTAATTCTATTTCTTCGCGAGTTTTATTTTGACTCGATTCACAAATTCCAAGTGTATATAATCGCCATAAATCAGAAATGTTTACGTCATTAACGTGACAAGATAGAACAGTATTTGTGCTATCATGTTTTTCTATTTCATTCGTCTTTCCCATCAACGTCCAACCTAACTTAGTTCCTACACATATTAACCCTGAACTAAGCTCCTCTACTCTCCCAGTTAACAGCTTACCCGCAACATCTGCCCCAATTAGCAAATGAATCTCTAAAGGGGATGATTTATACAGTAATTGATCATCAGAAGTATGCGATACATCAGTTAAAAATATCATCTTAGATTTAAGATCTTTTACATAGGGGAACAAATTTATTCTCGAAATATTGGAACAAATTGTTTCCTGATCTAACACTTCAAAATTACAATGGTAACTGTTATCTACATTACTTAAATGAACCAAATATTTTTTATGGCTCTCAGACTTTTCTAAACTTCCAAATAAAGAATGTAAAATAGATTCCTCATTAATTACCTCATATTCCATACTTTCTGCTGCATATTTTGACATGTATGACCTTTCTGACCCGCTGTCAATTAATACACGAATGTTCCTAGTTTTATCCTTTCCGCGAATTTTAACCACTAATGTTTGTAAATAAACTTGCCGCATGCATGTTTTATTAGTTAAAGAACTCTCCGCAACAATTTTATCTTCCGACTTCCTTTCCTTATTTTTATTTTCCGAAAACTCATCATTACCTTTACACATTATAGGCAAATGATTCCCTTTACATATTGAACAATTAAATGTATGCTTACAAAAACGCGCGATATGTCTAGGTTTAGATTTTAAACATCGGAAACAGACTCCGCGATTTAAAAGTATTTCCTTCTTTTTCTCGAATGTTAAACTCTTCGCGAACCTACAATCCTCTTGGTTTAAATGCGACTTATCGCAAAAAGCGCATTCCTTATACTTCGATTCAGCCTAATAAGTGTTTCGTCTAGTAGAGTTGTTAATTAAATCAGTGGCTGATGGTCTGGACCTTGGATTATTTTCTCGCGAATGACTAATAGGTTTTTTGTTATGGTTATCTAAGTCGAAAGAGGAACGCGCAATAACTAATTTCTGTTCGGATTCTATTTCTTGTTTAAGAAAATTTAACAAATGTGCTAGCCTATCATTTCCTGTAGATTCTGCAGTTAATTCGCGTTGAGTGCGCTCATAAATTCTTAGCAGATCAGGGGGGAGGCAGGATTCCAATAGAGGAAAAAGTAAAATAGCAGAAAAATCATCTTTAGCTACTCCTAACGTTTTCAGAGACCTTAATTGGCCCTCTAAAGTATCATAAAGTTTCACTAGTGAATACTTTTGGCCTTGAGGGTTAGCGTTATTTATTACAACTGAAAGTAACTCTCTAACGTAGACTTCTATCAATAAATCGTCTCTTCCAAAACGCTGCTTAAGAGCTGTTATGGCTTCATCGTAATTTCTACCAGATGGGGGAAAAGATTCAACAAGCATTCTGGCCGGCGAGTTTTTTACTGTCGCTTGCAATAGGTATTGAAATTTGTCATCATCCACTATTTCGGGGTCTTCGTGGATTTTTTTAAATTGTCCGCACCACGGTAGAAATTCCTTTAAGTTGCCATTAAACGGGCTTAATACAATTTCTGGTAACTTTATTTTTCTATTACCATTTATGCAATTGTTGGAAGTGTCCTTCGTTATATTTTCTTCTCTTTTTGGTTTTTCAAGTAAATTCAAACGCCTTTCTAGTTTCGTTTTTGTTTCCAAATATTTCTCTTCATAATCTATGATAGCTACGTATTCTTTATCAAACGTTTGTTGTGTACATGTTTTATCCTCTTGCATAATATTTAAAATTTTAGAATCTAAATCTTTAAGGTCTTTGTATTTTTGCTCTATAAGAACAATCTGTGCCGGAAGAATATCTGTATCCTCAATTTTTTTCTCTAGTAATTCTGATGCTTTATTCAGCACTCTCGTAAGAGCTGTCCTTAAAGGAGCTCTTAACTTTTTAATGGCGTCTATATCCATCTCAAATTAGAAAATTACGCAAGTATGTTTGCGAAAATTTTTCAATCTTATAAATGCACTCTCAATCTCAAATAAGAATATCAAGGCACGGGATGCCAGATTTTGAGTTTCTAATCCAAAATCAATAAAATAAAAGGTAAATAATCTCTTACCTTTGCTGCCGCGGGTTCATCGATAAAAACATCTCTGTAAATATGGTTTGAAGAAAAAGAGTGCAGTTTCGGTGTAATCCTTTTTTATTTCTTCTAGGGCACAGACATAATTTGATAATGGATAATATATACATGCATTATTTACAACGCGTTTATATGATCATTAATTTGGCCATCCTCCGACGTTTAACGATACGTCGGTCTCGTACAAAATCTCTTAAGCATCTGAACATCTGGCGGAAGGAATATCTACTGACGTCAGCAGAGCGCGTGGGCGCCAAGGTTATGACATATGAATCTGCTGACTCACGTTTTCCAACAGTGTGGCTGAGAAATTCTTCTCTCCAATCGTTGACAACATTTCCATCTACATCTACCTTTTCTCCTAGCACTTTCTTTTGGATTATCTGGTACCCTCTCTTCATTCGGTGATTCCAACTATTGGTTGCAGAAAAGTCGTTCACATTATTCTTTTCGACAAGTCAAAGGGCTTTTTCTTTGATTAGAGATCCATTAAGGATCTCTAATCAATAGAGATCCATTAAGGATCTCTAATCCTTGGCACAAACGACAGTGAACCATTTCAAGATTCAAGAACTAAACGTGGAGTGAATTTTAATAACTTTCTTATTTTCGACGATTTCTCTTAACACTCTGTAAAATGTGAAAAGAATTTCTACTGGGGATTTAACAATTATAGCTGATGACGACGTGAAGATTTCAAGACGTTCAGCATAAACGTTTCTGTTCCAGTTTTCATTCGAAATTTGAGAAAAAAATGTTAAGTTTTTCATTCAAAGGAAAGGATTTTCGTTTTCGACAATCTGTCACGCTTTATAATGTTTCAAAAAATCAAATGTTCTTCAAAACCGAGGATACAATACGCTACATTTCTATGAGTGGTGTAGTGAGGAAAAATAATTCGAAATTGAAGAGTATTCTTACTAACTTATGCTACAAGATGAAAACTTGGGAAAGGTAAGAAATTAATGGTTTGGGGAACCCAATTATTTATGAAATACATTAATTACTTATGGATAAGGACTCGCTCAATACTTATTTGTTCCGGCCAAGATGGATAATGTAGTCATCCAGTAATTTTGTAGCTCAAAAAAGTTTTTTCGGCTGCATTTTAACAGCCGATTATTTCAAATTCGTTGATTCGGTATCTATTATCCGTTAAATAGAGGGTTTGCTTTCAGTTTTATTGCGTACAAAGGAAAAATGCTCTAAATCACGAATATAAGTAATAGTCCGACTGTAACAATTTACTACAAACGAATATAAAGTTGACGATTTTATATAAAAAATACAAGCTGCTTCCTCGACAAACTTCTTAAACTCAATGCAGTGAACATTAATTTTTTTGCTACGTAATTAGCGGTTTTGGTGAGTTGAGCTGTAAAAGTAAAATCATGATTCCCAATAAGCTCTAATGGGGGGAAGAAAGAACCTGTAGAATTTGAATACTTCTGAATTTGGTCTGTAACATAAAAAGCAAAAACAAATCCTCCCAACTTCTCAACAAATAATGCAAACGATTAAAATAATGAAAGCAGTTTTAGTGTATAGCTGTCTAGGTATTACTGCCAAATTGTGAAGATCTTGGAATTGTTGTTTCTTCAACAAACTTTTAATTGGGAAAGTCATAAAATGAATATAAACAGGAAAACAAAAGAGTAAGTAAAAGTAAAATTTTTTTGGAAATCTTACATTTTGGTGAAGCATCTTAGAAATTTGGAAAATGATTGAAGAAATTATATGATTATGCAGATTGGAACGGAAGAGGGGTTTCTTTAAAAGGAAACAGACAGTCATCAAATTTTAATCAAAAAGAATTTTAGAGCTACTTTTGCATTAATTAATCTTCTCAACTCGTATTAAAATACAGAATAAACTTTTACAACATAGCCCAGGCGATAAAAGTAAGAACACTTTTAAATAATAATAATAAATATGATAAAAATGTTATAAAAATCTCTAAATCTGAGGATACGCTAAAAAAAGAACACATTATTTTAAGATTTACAAAAAGCATCCTAAATGACCAAGTTCATGATGGTAATGAAATCTGGATTGATGCTGCCTCTGTCTTGTAGGCTTAAATAAACCTATTTTTGAATAAATATTTGTCTTATATCGTTAGCTGTAACACCTGTTATATCATTTAGCTGTCTATAATTTTCATATGGGATAAGAGTCCATCTTTTTGTAGCACTAAATGGAGAAGGCTTACTTTTTGAGTACTAAAAAACCTAATTACGTTATTATCCAATATGAATTGGAACTCTTTTCTAAATAAATTAAATTTTGATGATCCAGCGGTCTTCATTTAGAATGCACTGGTTGATCATGAAAAATTTTAACACTGTTAATACATTTAGAAATAAATCATTATGATTATTAATTAGTATGTGTTGCACTATGTGTTGAGCGTTGTTTACATCCCTCTCATTCAAAACCAAATCCCGTTGCAGAGTAATTATTTGGATTTGGTTTGCATTTAAATCGCTATTATAAAACGTTGCAAAGTTTTTTGAACAATTTTCTAATTTATGATTTTTTAAAGTTATTGTGTCAGTGATTAATTTGAAAAACTTTTAAATCTGTCTCCTATCTGTACAATAACTATCCGTTTCAGAATTAAAAATCAAAATTCTCAACCAAATTTTCTACAATTTCATCTTCTGCTGTTTCGAAATAATTTTTTTTTTCTTTTTCGAATTCTCTTTTCAAGAAAATGTTCTGAAAGATTTATATTATGTGTTATCACTTTTGGTTCCTCTAAATACGAGTCTCATTTTGTTTTTCCATTATGGATTTCAGTTTTAAGTTTATCGACTGAATTAAAAGCCTAGTTGAAAACCATTATTTTTATTTCAAATAGTTTACTGATAGCTAATTTTGGACAACAATTTATTTATTGAATCCAATAAATCCATTTCAAAATCGCTATAATATTGTTATTTGCACCAATAAACAATGTGCAATTACCCAAGTGTGCAACCAACCAACCAATTACTAACAGTGCAATTACCCAAGAAGAAAAATGTAACATATACTGATGGATGTGACAACACAAAACAATAAATAAAAAGAGTATGAGAAGCCAGACACACACATAAATTGTATGAAGGTTTAAAGCAATTTTTCTAGATTTTTTACTCTTATATTTCCCTTTCATGTTTCTACCGTTGTCGTATGCTGCCCACTAGAATCTATAATACCTAAATAAAGGCCACATAATACTTCCAATAGCGCTTTTGCTAATCCTTCTTCAATCACACCAGTTACTTCAATATACCCTGTAAATTACTTATTTATGATTAATCTTTTCTCTTCAAAATTTGCATGCTTGATAAAGGCTGAAGTTTGTTTTTCATAGGAAATATGAGAAATATAATCCATTTAGATACTGTAATACCTAGTTTCATTGACATTGTCTTTAATTTTGTTAAGAACTTCATTTCCCAAGGTTAAAATAATTTGATCTTGTAATGTATAAGCTAAATCATCGACAATTTAATTTTTGGAATTTTTTATTCTGTTGTATAATCTACAGGGTCGTATTTACTTATTTATTCAATTACAAAAAGAAAAATACATTATTAGGCATTAATATTATTTCGTGGGTTTCACGAAGCGAAAGATTATTACACACTAAGAATAGAGTGTTTACAATTCTTTAAATTGTAATTTAAGTCATTCCCTTTCCTTATATTAATTTGGGTTTTTTTATCAATAATCGAACATAAATTTAGTCGTTATAGGAACCCTTTCCAAGCATCAAGCAAATTACAATGACAACTGGAGCGGTCATGATCTTGGATTATAGTTGACAGCTTTCTCCAGTTATTATGGTCGCCTGTAATTTGTGTAGCTAATTCACCGCCTCTTCCTTTGGAAAAAAGTATACAACAAAAATAAAAAGCGGAGTCGCGCTTTTGAATAAAATAAAAAGCTGCAAAATTGAGTTTCACCATTTGTATATTTTAAAAGTAGTACGTAGTGAAGATGATGCACCTTCACGATTTTTATCAAAAACTCCTTTATGTTGTATAAGTCCGATTTTAAAACAAACATTCTAAATTTATCAGTTATAATACATGGCCATTAACCATGATCATTCATACTCTTTTGATCATATTTATTATTGTCATTTTCGTAATTATTTTCTGATTCACATTTGTATAACACAGGATTCTTCAACAAATTTCAACATTTCATCTGTTTTATTGCTGGACTGTGTGCTTTGTGCAGAACTTTCTTCCCCAGTTGAAGTTTGAACTGTCATTTTCGAAGCTGGAGGAATTTCTTTGCCAGAATTACTTCGTTGCAAAGAAAACATATCTATTTGTGACTTCTTGAAATTTAACTTTTCTACCTTTTTTCCTTTTTAGTAGTTTTCTTTTCTGGCAAACAGAGGGATACTTCCTTGGCATGGACACAGTTATATCTAGCTGTATTAAGCGGCTTACAAAATGAATGATCAAATTGTTAAATGCTATACAATACACTATTATCTAGTAGGTGAGGTGACTGCAAATCTACTTACCTTATAATATTTTGCATACTTGCGCCTGACTATAATATTTACTGTGAACGTATATTTCCAAATCCGTCTGCTACTCCTTTAAAACCTATTCCTTAATTCTTTTCATCCAGGTCGATCGATGAAGTAGTAATGCAATATGCATTGCAATTGATCGCTTAATTTATCATCGTTTTACTTTTTGTTTAAACAATTTAATATAAACAAACATATATAGATGCACACATAAAATATATTACATTAGATATAGAAAAAGTAGATAGCCGATGAACCCAGCCTCATCTTCGAAATCAGGCCGTCAGGCACTCCACTCTGTCTTAACATATCTGAAGGGAATTTCCTTATTCATAAACGAACTTTTCCTGCTGTGGTGATATCTTAATAAGACAGATAACATCTACAGGACATGAGCATGTTTTTGCCCAGTGGTATGTTACTGGCTTTCAAACGCAAAGGTCCCACGCTCTATTCCGAGCACATATCACCTTCCCACAATGGTGACCTCAGACAATGAACCTTCATGTGACTGATGTGGCGCCATCTACCAGCAACAAAAATCGTCAGACTCACTTGACGCAACAATTCAGGCACGCTCTCCATAATGCTTGGCGTGACTAAAAAGTTCAACGCTCTCCAAAACAAAGACGGGTAAGGTGCATTAGACACAACAGCTGCATAAAGCAACCACTCACTCAACAAACCAATTCATCCCCAATCAACAACAATGCATATCGTTCGTCAACTCACTGGAGGTTGAGTCTGTGGTGATATCTTAATAAGATAGATAACATCTACTGGACATGAGCATGCTTTTGTCCAGTGGTATGTTACTGGCTTTCAAACCCAAAAGTCCCGGGTTCTATTCTGAGCCGACTTCACTTCCTACACCGCCCTTTTTTCAGGTATAATTCCGATCGTTGCCTAATAAAGCCAATCGTTGCTTCGGTCGATGCTCAGCCAAACATATAATAAGAAGCTTGTAGACTTTTAGTATGCGTAACATTATTATTGTTAGAACATTATTTTAATTCTTATTCACGATGCCCCTCCCCCTCAGTTGTGGGGCATGGGCGCATAGCACTCCTTCACCCCCCAAAAGGTCGGCCCAGGTTATAATATAAATGTTATGTGTTAATCGTTATAAGAACAAATTTGGCTTGTATAAATCTGAGTATTGTTTTAGTAGAATATAAAATTTTGTCGAAGCGTTTATTTTGCTTTTCTTTTACTGATGGACGCAACTTCACCAGTCACTATGAATTGAATTACTCCATCAATTAATTTCCCTTTATGAAAATTCATTATTAATTAAAAAATTTTTAGGAAATCAGCTCCTAAATATTTTTTATTAATTTTGGCCACTATAGACGGAAGACAAATTCAGGTCTAAGTCCCAAATCAAATGATAACATTTGTATACCATTTGTGACAATTTCGGTACCAATCGCAGTGTACAACTTGAAATCTATGGATTGTTTATCTTGAGTTTATGAGGGTGAAATTCTAACTCTGCCTTAAAAAATGCACTTCCAGTTTTTTTTTATATTTTTGTTCTAATAAATAAATGGAACTGGCTACACACTGAAGCATTAGTGACAATGGAGATTGTCGCATTCTCTACTGCGCACTGTCGTTTCTGTGTGGTTTGGGAAAAGAAAGAAAAAAATTAAACGATATTAACTGTTACTTTAAAGTTCGGTATAAGTTCAGTCCGCAATCCCTTTGTACACAAAAATAAATCCTGAACACTAAGTGGAAAAAAGAAAATTTATAAAGAAGTCCTCCGAAATTTTAAATATCTTGTGCTTGGAAGAATAGATGTCTATAGAAATATGACTGTTGATTGGTCGATATATTCATAATACAGGTAAAGAAAGGACTTTTTTGATTCGAAACTGTGGCCAGATGCAATTCAACGAACAATCTTTATCCAATCATCAGAGTCACTTTAAAGCCGCACCTTCTTTTGGCGCTTTTGACGTCAATAGTTGTGTCTGCTCCTAGACGCTTTATGGGCATTTCCAATTTCTAATTCCAGTGACACATTAGTCGCAGCATTCTTTCAATCGTGAGACGTTCGTAGAGAAAGGTGTTCGTTTTCCAGCTTTTTTTCGATGTGCTTCGCTTTCGAGGTATGTTATTTTAATTCAGCATTTAAATTTTGTTTCAAAATGAAGCCAGAATTGATTTTTAAGATATTTCTGATACATTCTTTTGTGACGCCTGTTACGTAATCTTATAGAACATGTCTGGATTTGTTGAAACCTGTATATGTGTATCGTATACAAACATTTCATTCCGTACTTAGTTTTAGTTTCATTTTAGTTATGAAACGTAGCTAATAAAGAAGCCTTTTAAGAAGAAATGTGTATTTTCGGAAACGTAAGGATAGTATTTTGTCCTTAATTTATGTAGGCCATATCCATTTGGGTCTAGAAATGTGACGAAATAAATAGTTTTTTTTTAAAAAAAAACCCCTATTTTAATAATAAGTGATTGGATGGATATGGTAATGCGTGTTATTTGTAAAATATATGTATCATTATCAATGCAATTTTTTTTCAATATATTATTCATATGTTGTTCTAGTATATTTCAAGACTTTTTTTTTAAACTTTTCAAACTGGCTTTAATAAACAAAATCGATGGAATTATTGGAGATGTGGATAAAACAATTCACCTGAAATAATTTGATGGGAACATTAACCAATTATAGTGGAATGAAATGAGAGCTTTATATATTGCGGATCAATAATGCAATGCTTATCTAAATAGAATGAATAAATCTTGTGTTAAATGTTTTCTCTATGCACTTTGGGGCATAAGTGTTCCAATGTATTTTTCAGATTTAAGCTATGTTGCATTGAATTAAAGATATTATGGACTTATCAAGCTATAATTGTTTATATTTTGGAATTTTAAAGCCATTATTGAAATTTGACAGTTACAAATATATGAGTAAATAGATCTATTTAAAAAGAAATTTGTTTTTTTCTTTGATGAATTCAGTTATATTTTCGTTTGACATTCTTTAAAAAATACACTTAAGATACTTGCTGTAATTGTGATAATCTTAACAATTTCATTGACTATGATTGAATGAAATTAATTGAATAATATGCTTTACTTTTTAAATCAACTTGTTTTATATAATATAAAATTTCATGAACTTTTTCATGTTTCTTGATTTGTTGAGAAAGATAAAATAGTTTCCTCAATGAAATTTTATTTTCCAATTAATAGAATAAACTTGCCATATATGCGTGAAATGAAAGATAACTCAAAAATTATAATTAGTACTTCGTGATCTTTATACTTGTTAATAATTCAGTATACTGTTAGAATTTCAAATTCTTTTTTAATGTTTTTTTAAACTGTAACATGTTCTATAAGTTGAATATCATAGCATTCAAGAACTTAGTAAATACATTACTTTATAAATATCTTTCATTTGCCATTTGAAGTTAAAACTGTTTTTAATTAAAATGAAGTTGAATTATAAAACTGGTCAAAATGTAAACTTTATTTTCTGAGGTGAAAGAAATAAAGCATCCATTGTTTTAATTACATTTCTATTACTTAGAATTTTGATTGGCAGTGTTAATAATTGAATTTTTTTCTTCGAATATTTTATACTTTACTGATATTATGATAATTATAAAGATTGTGTTTTGTCAAATAAATTTACAGGATATTCTGTAATATATTTCATATAAAGAAATATATTAATCTACTGTTTATTCAAAGAGTAACCAGTTTGCTAAATAATCATATTAAAAAAATTCTTTTAATATCAGAGTAATCTGCTGGGTATTAAAGAGAAAAAACATGGTGGTTTTAAAATTGAATAAATAATAGTAATTATTTAATATTTAATTTTCTAAAAATAATATATTACCAGAATTGATCCTTACAGAGGTCTTTAATTATTAATAGCTTTTAATGCCACTTTGTGCTTATTGGCTATGTTACTATCGTTTATTCAATCATTTTGGAACAGTTAGCATTAAATAATTGAGGCAGGTTACTTTTTCATCTATAAGAGTGCAATTTTTTATCAAGGGGAAAAAACTGCTGGGAGAAATAACTAATATATTCATTTGAATTCTAATTTTCTACTAATTGGGCAAAACAAGTCTTACTGAAGTATTCAATGGGTACGAAAACACAAACTTATTTTAATAATGTTAATAGTAATTTCAAATAAAGCTTCTAGTAGGAAATGTTTGTTCAGCTGTCTATCTAGATGTTTCTTAAAACAAGGATAAAGATTTTACTTGCCTCTTTAAAATTGGAGTGTGGAATTTCTTAGTATAGAACAAAATGTTTGAAATTTTATAAACCAAAATCTTTAAAACATAGTGAAATTATGTAATTTATTAAAAAAATAGTTTTGGTCTTTGTTCATATTCTTTAGTAGATTCCTTTATTTTTTCTATAAATGTATGTGAATTGTATCAACAGACAATTCCAAACAGTAGTGAAATGTATTAAAATGGATTTTGACAATATTTTACTTAATATATATTTCATGTTTATTGAAGAATTTTAAATTGTATTCGAATTGAAAAGATATATATTTATGAACTAATTCTAATGTATTGTGTTGACAAATTTTGGAAAAAATTAAAAAAAAATTATTCATTATAAGTTTTTTATTTTTTGGAATTTTTTTTATTCATTATAATTTACTCTTAATTTAGGATAATGAAAGAAAATTAAATTTAAAAAGTAGAGCAGAAATTTACCCACTAATAGTGTATTTAATTAACAAAATTCCCATCACTTTAAAGGTTGAGGCACCTTTAAATATGTAATTCTTGTGAATCTGTTATTAGGAGATTATCCTGTTTTCTAATAGTAAAGTCATTTTTAAATTTAAATCCGAATAAATTTAATTTTTTTCAAAGAAATACGTTTTATTTATAGACCTGTTAAGGATAAATTCGAGATAATATGTAAGATATAAAATTTCATAATTCAAGATTATATAATATATATGCATATATATAAGTTTAGAAAATTGCATAGTGTTATCTTTTTCTCATAAACATTTACTTAATTAAAGATTCCACTATAGCTGATATAGAAGATAAGCGTCTCATTTTTACAATAGATTATAATCCTTAATAATTACGATAAAAATATTAGATAAACATTTGTTTAAAAGAGCATAAAAATGGTGTTGTTGCTCTTGGTGATGAGTAGTGTAATATTTTGAAATTTTTGTTGGAACCATAGCAGAAATGGTGCAATACTGCTGAATTTGTCAGTGCACTTTTTTTCTTTCCTATGATATGCATGCACTTTTTTTTTTCTCATGATTTTTTTCTGTGATATTTTTAGTGTGAGCAAATGACATGATTTAAAAAGATTTATTGGTTATTTAAAAAGCAAATACTAGATATTGAGTATATTTGAACAATTCATCCCCATAAAGTTAAGATTTTTTTTTTTAAGTAAAGAGATAAACTTTGGTTTTTCTAAATATTTTAATGTGAGGAGTTATTTTTTTGCTAATTGCAGTTTATATTTTTACAAGGCATCTGATTAAAAGTAAGATTTTTTTCACTGAAATCAAATTTTAAAATTTTGTAATTTAATTTTTTCATATTTTGGATAGAATAAATGTTGTAGGGATACGAATATACTGTTAATCATTCTTAAAAAGTGGGTAATAATGGTAATGGTGAACTAGTTTAAAATCAATTGGCGATGCATGTAGGGTGAGTAGAGGCAGGAACTTATTAATTCTAAGATAAATGTAAATTTCTATAGCAAAATGGATGTTATTCACTAAATAGAAAGTTTATGGTTTTATAACAATCATTTTTTTATTATAACAGTGACGAGAATGAGGTCCAGATAAATACTTAAAATGTGTCAAATTGATGGATTTTCAATTGAAATTTTAAAAAATAGAGATGAAATTGCTGTTACACTACCGAATCACTGGGATTGATATTGCAATCATTTGTGATTGGAGAATTGGGGTTTCATTTTATTCTATTACTTCAAACGTATACAAGTCTAAGCATTATTTCGTAATCGCATGCTAGAGTTAGACATCTGTATAAAATGGATTCGAGCTTAACTATTTCGAATTGATGGGCCTCGTCTAACCCCGTAGATACATCGGATTCTTTACCATGGGAAGAAAAATCCTATTTCTCATAAAATTTAACCCTTCTTTGCATGTTTTTCTCTTTTTTTTTGTAAAATAAATCATGGTGGTATAAATCATGCCCTAGATTTAAGGAAACATGTTTTTTTTTTTTAAATCCTAATATAAAATTTAAAAAATTAGTGTAATGCAAATTTACCTGTTAAGCTCAGCACTATATCTTCAGTGTTCTTGAATTTCTACACTCATTATCACTTTTATTGTTAGCAAAAAAAAAATACACTCTCAGATTATTATAAAAATGCGCATGTTTTTTCTAAGCACAAGTTTGGAATGACAAAAAAAAGTTCAAAACCGCTATAATAATTGTGTCATACATTTGTTTAGAGTACACTTTTTTGTTCACTGAATGATATAATGGAAATTTCCATCACAATGTAAAAAAGGATTAATTATGTAGAGGAATAAAGGTAATACAACATTTTTTTTGAAAAGAACTAAGATTTAAAAAATTACAGTTTAATTTTGTATGTTTTGAGCTGGATGCTTTATAAATATCGAACGAATTGAACTCTGACGCAATTATTGTTCCATAACCGTTTTTTTTTTTTTTTTTTGTCCCTATATTACTGGTGAAGAAAAATTCTTATTAATATATGTAACCCTTTATATAATATTTTAAACATATATAAAGGCATTCACAATCTTAAATTCATTATCTGGAAGAAGCATTCGTGAAAACCCGTTCTGAAAGAAAAAAACCTGTTTTATTTCTTTGTAAAATATATTACACTATCAGTTTCGGAGACAGAAAGGGGCTCGTAATTTTTATGCCCTGTAAATTTTCTGCCTATTCCGCAGTCGTGCCAGAAACTTCTACTACATCAGCAAATTTTGTTTCCTCTTTGTCTTTGGTGCGATATTTTTAGATTCAGATCTGATTTCTAATTTAACGGTTTTTATCCTGTTGGACGAACACCTAATGAATAAAAATCTCAGAAGTACCTCATGTTTTTTATTGTTAATTCGTTTGCAACTAGTGTTCTGTCGCTTAGTGAGCAACACAACTTTTTTTAAATTTTACAAAAAAAAAAAAAAAATCAACTGTCAACCGGTGGTGTGGTGTTTTTAAAACTTTCTCGCATACTCTCTAAAAAAGGTGTTTTTTCAGAGAGTCCTGCATGACATTGGTGCATAAGAGTCAAGAAATTCGAAGCTTTGACTAGAATTAAACATTTTTTATTGAATCTACGTCTAAATTTTGGCAATTGTTTCTTTGCATATGCGATTAATAGTATCCAAAAATTGAATTTGTTTTGGATGCGTTTATCTCTATCAATTGACTTGGAACTGCTGTTAACATAATCACATAACAAATTAATTTAAGGCATTGCGTTTTTGAGTTATCGTGTTTGCATGCTTCTGGAACTGCAGGCTGAGAGACGGTTACCCTCTCCCCTTAATGGATTTAAATTTGGTTCAAAATTTGATAGGTGTCTGCGATATAAATTGTAAATCTGTGCACCACATTTTATCTACCTAGATCTCTTCTATTTGTAGTTATCATGTTAACTTATATTCGAACAGCCAGGCAGATAACTTCCTCTGAATAGATTTTGCTCAAAATGTGGTAGTAATTTTCGGTTCTGTTGTTAACTAAATTTCATCCGTTTATTTCGAAACGATTTTGAGTTATTTTGTGTGACGGGTTTTGGCGTAGGAGTTGGTGGAATTCAACCTCCGCATTGGCACAATTCGAGGATCGAACCTGCGATGTTTGAGTTTGAAGTCCAGTAACTTATCCACTATACAAAAGTGGCCACCGATGTTTAGTGACAGTTATTGGCTTATTAAGATGTCACCACAAGATAATTTTCCAAATTCGATTAGACTTCGTAGAGTTTTTTTGAATACAATACTTTCTTATATGCGAAAGTAAAAACTGAATTCTTCTCTACCAGTGACTTGTTTTTTTTTTGGTATTCTGCCCCTTCTCCTTCCTTCACGCCCGATGGGAACTCGAAACCGTATGTTCATACCAAATGCGGCTGTGAGAATAAGATATTCTGAATTGGTGCGAAAAAATGCTTTTTCTTCCCCTTCAAAACTGTTCGACAACGGATTGTAAAACCCTCTTTCCTTTTTTAGGAGGGGTATAATTCCTCAAAATAGGGGTGAAAAGAAAGAAGATTGGAGTTGTTTACATTTAACAGTGAAGGCACACTGTTTTATGAGGAGGAAATATTACAGATAATTAGTAATACAGAAGGGGGAAAAAAGGAATAATGCACGGTCAAATATTTCAGTGCAATTTTTATTTAATGTAAAAGGCTTAAACATTAAATTATGAAGAATAAATATTAAAAAAAAATCTCTTCTTAAAGTTGTTTGTTAAATTTTTTATTAAAACGATTTTTTTATATTTTTGAATTTTTTCGGCAGTATTTTAAAATTAGCTACAATAGATAATCGAGTTTATTCTATTTAAAACATTTTATTTTCCTTTTAGGTATCGCTACAAATAGAAAATGTCTTTGAAACATTATTGTTATTTTAACTAGATTTATTTATTTAAAAATTAAATTTATTTTGAGTTAAAATAAAATGCAGTCAAAAATGATGCAGCTCTCACGTACACATGAAAAAAAAAATTGAACTAAAAAATTCAAATTTGGGAAATCCATGGTCAATGGTGAATATCGAAAATGCGCTCATCGTTCCGCGTTTCTCACCCCTCAATGAGATAGAATCCTCGAATCCATCTCAATCATTTGACGAAGTATAGGTGGCGTTGACAATATTAATTTTTGTATTTGTTTGAATTATTCGAATTAACTTGATTGCTAGTAATTTATAACCATTTTGGAGAAAAGTTTCGAAGGCAACTGATATTGACGGGCCGATGAAATTGTTGGAAGGGCATATTTTACATTATCATAATAGGACGAATTAAAATGAAATATGCTTGATTGGCATGCAACTGTTTCTATTGATGTAAATATAACGAACCAGAAAAACATGGTGTGATGTCATACTTTCCACCGATGCGGTAATCCGTAACTGTATATACTATCGATTAGTATTGTCATTTGTTATTAATTTTGCCTTCCATCTTCCATCGATTGATACTTTTAAGTTTTGTTACACTTTCGATTAAGGTTTATTTTTACCTTTTATGAAAAATGTGATTATCTTTATAAATAGGGTGTAAATTAAACGAAAAAATTTTACATTTTGGATGAAAAAGAGAAAGTGCATTAAGTCTTGAAGAATAATTATAGTTTCAAAGGTTAAAAAATTAATTTTTCATTTCTTAGTTCACATGATTGATTATTCTGCCCAGTGAAGTTAATAAGGATCGATCTGATTCGATTATAGCCATTCAACTTGTTTTCTGGGAAATGTACGTTAGTAAAGTAATTTTTGAAGTGGATATATTGTTTTAAATTCATTTTAAGTATCTCGTCATATTTAGATAACATTTTCCTAGTGAACGGCAAAACCTTGCAGCAGTATGTATTTGTGAAAAAAGTCTAGTCAAAATATTGATTAATTATAATTTCTTAAAAAATAAAAATAAATCCGTAACGTATGAGTAATAACGACTGAATTTAGTTAAATAATTTTTGCCTGAAAAATATCACTTCGTACTCGCTATACTGGCAACTGGATCATATATAATATGTAATATTTTAAACTTTAATTTAAATTCAAATGAATTTCTAAAAGTTTTATTTT
>JAPMOQ010012558.1:1562439-1576433 GCA_026543055.1 Argiope trifasciata
AATCAAACAATACCGAGTAGAATACTCTCAAATCAAACAATACCGAGAAGAATACTCTCAAATCAAAACAATGCTGGGAAGAATATTCTCTAATCAAAACAGTGCTGGGAAGAATAATACAGCAATTGCAATTATATAGTTACATAAAATTTGCAGAAGAAAATTTCTGCATAAAAATGAATAATCGTCATTTTTTTTTTTTCTTTTTTTTCTTTTTTCCTTCCTTATGGGTCTATCTTTTTCAATTTCTATCTGTTCACACTCTTTATATATATATTGTTCGAATTTTCAATCGTTAATAAAATACTCTATTCATCCATTCATGTTCAAGTACATCTTTTTAAAACTTGTTGCAGATGACATTTGATGTTAATACAGTTTTTATTTCCAAACATTAATTATTTAAATTTTTCCAATAATTTCTATTTAGTCACCAAATTTGTTTCCAATCTCTGAGATGACTAACGCGACACCCGATCATAGATATGAGATATAAATAAATAAGAATATAAGTAGGAATCGAATTAAATTTTTTGTATATTACTTGTTATTTTAATTTAATTATTAACCAATGATTATACTATTGCAGTACAGTCATATTATATTAGTACTATTTAAACGTTTAAGAAGTATGTTTAGTATTTTATTTCAAAGTTATATATATGTAATATACTATAGCTACTGAACATGATTTCCTTCCTGTAATTCATGAATTATTTTTATGTTTCTCTGGAGTACATGGGCGACAAAAAAAAAAAAATCTAGTAGTTTTGTCCAGTTTGTATCATGCAATCACTGTGTGTCAAACTGAGCTTGCATTTGTGTGAGAAATGTTCTGAAATATGAATGTCATATATCCGTCACTCTTGGGGCCCGAAATCGTGCGTTCTTTCTCCTGATAATTGTTTCCCAGAAAACATGTTTACCCTCTTCCTCCCTCCCTATCTGTTCAACTGTAGCATGTGGAGGTTTACAACTCAGCAGATAAGATATCCGCTGTTCTATCTATCTCCCAGCTGCCCCCGATGCCTTCTTTTCTCTTTTATAAGTATGACCGAATCGCGAGGTAATGCTCGGATTTCTCAATTTCCGGCGCCTCAATTAGTCGATTCGTAATTTAAAATGTTAAAAACAACTTATGGTGAGATTTAGATTGAAAACAGTAGCTTGTTAGAGAATCGGGTGTCTCGTTTTTATTACTCCAGTTTCAAATTTCATCTCTTGCTAGTAATGTCTTGGTATTCGAATTATAACAAGTTGAAAAATGTTTCATCTTTTTTTTAAATTCCCCATCGTATTGATTAGTTTTAAATATAATTTAGTTTTTAATAAGTAGTAAATTTCTCATCATATTAGTTTTTCATCACATTAGTTTTTTGTAAATTTCTCATCATATTAAATTGTAATTTTTCGTCATATCAAAACTAATTTTGATAGTTTTGGGGTGAATTTTTTCCCCCTGCCTTATCGAGAATGTGGTTCTCATTCACCTGTACCTTTCTTCAAATATCTGTATCTTCAAAATATCTTTATTCAAATGTTTGATTTTTCTCATTATATTAGTTTCTCATCACATTGGTTAGTTTGGCTAGTTTTGGTAGGTCTGGGATCATTTTTGTCCTCTCTTGGCTAGAATGTGGTACTCATTCACCTGTTAAACCTTTTTTCAAATATCTCTACACGTAGAACGCATTCTGTTCATCACAATCGTATGAAATGTGATATATTTCCAAACATCATGCGTATGTTAAGCTTTTTTGTTCTTTCTAAGTAATAGTAGTCTATTTATCATGCTGTGTATATTTAATTTTCAAGTTAAATAATATTAATTTCTCGCAATTTTTTTAGCATATTTAAATGAGTTTGTTGTAATTATCAAATCTATGCTCATATATTGTTCTATATTTGGAGTGGTTATTATTATTTTAACATACCACTTTGAATTATGAACTTGAAAGCTACCTCATCACAACGCATATTAGATTACCATTTAAGAAACATTTTCCTACTGCTTCATCATTAAATCATCCCTTGTCTTAATTTTTGTATTAGAAATTAAATTTTTCTTCCGCAAAATCGTTTTTATTTTCAACGGAATTTTCATAAATTTTCACTGTTGAAAATGTTCCAGTTACCATAGGCATGCACAAATTATAATAATTTCAATTCTGTATTACCAGAAATAATGTTCTGGACGAATTCTAAATGACACCAATTTTAGTAATTTGTTTTAATTTTACTAAAACGAAAAATATTTTTTGTTAATTTATCAAAACAAATACTTAATTTATGTATTTAACAACTGTATTAGTTGCCCATGTTAGCTGCCAGACTAATCTTTTGTTATGACTGTGGTGTAGATACTGAATTTGGATTTTTCCAGATTTTAACTGGTCAAATCCAACTCATTCCATTTGCCATTTCCTTTTACCCCAGAATGAACTCCTCGTGAATAATATCCAACATTTATTACCTATCATAATTTATAGCATATTTAGTGTGAAAGTTCTTTTACGAATACAGATGAATAATACGAATTTAAAACCTTTACTTCTTTGAGCAACAAGCTGCTTTTAAGCTGCACTGATTTAAACTTGATAATCTCCGCTGTAGAGAAATGTGAGACAGGATATCTGGAGCCCCCTTGAGAGAATGTCGTCAGCGTTGCCCGAAATGACGTCCGTAGAAGCTGCGATCTGTCAAGCCACGGGAAGATCCACTGTCATAAATGCCGTGTCTTTTATCACAGTAGTTAGATGGAGTCTTTACGTTTCATGCTACTCTAAAAGACATATCTGTAAAGTTTGCCGTTTTTTTCTTATATAAATCATATTTTATTTGAAAATAAGCTACTGATTTACTTATTTTATTTTGGAAACATTTTAACTACTTTCATTTCTTTTATATGGGAAGTCTTGTTTATTTTCGCATGCTTCAGGAGACGTTAATTTTTCCTAAATTAAACGTTGGAAAAGAAATTGTTTCTGATCATAAATAAATACGCATTTATATTAAAAATTTTATTTAGTATTGAGCGTCAGAATTATTGGATAATAATTTTTAAAAACAAGAATCTGATTTTAAAATATTGCCGATGTAGATGCGAAATTTTGCTACACGAATTCGTATATTTCTATTAGAATTAAGGGTACAGTTATGTAATGTTATTCAGTTGCCGTTGTAAAAGAAAAAAGATTTAACGCAACCGAAGTCAAGATTGAGACTTAGCTAATGTTTTTAAAATTGTGATTATATTACTACGTTATAACACCTTGGAGATATAAAAATAATTTTCATGATTTCAAAATAAATCAGACTCGAGGCTGTTTCTCAAGTAATCGATTTATTTTCCTTTTTTTTTGTGTGTGTGTGTGTGCTATTTTTGTATGAAGAGGTTTGGATTACTGATTGAGAAACAATAAGATGTGCCACAGCTATACAGTCATCTTTCTTGGTAGAGGGCCACTATCTTCTCGTAATCATTGTTGCCAGAAATAATTAACGATGGATTCAAAGCTCAACCGGAAAGGAAATGATACTTATGAAGTTTACATCGTGTATTTCAAGCAAAATACATGCTCATAATGGCACTGCTAATTCGATGTGTAGCCACACTTCACAAATTTTTTGTAGCACAATTTCTTGAAGTTGTAATTTTACTTTTCTCTAATATGGTAGCCAGTTCTTGAGATGGTGTAGGTAGAATAAGGATATCCAAGTCTTTGTAAGCAGACAATGTTTAATGATTAATACTAATATAGTATTCTACAGTAGAAGTAACTTTATTCTTGCTAATACTTCATTGAGAACAGTATATCTCTGTAATGCAATCATATTTCATTATTAAAATAAAGAGAGATTTATTTTTTTGAAAATAATATTAATATTTTATGTATTACAGAATTGTAGTTAAATAATTACGCTATTTTTTTTTAGTAAGTTCCATTTTTGTTAGTCAGAATTGCTTGTCAATATTTGTTTGATAGCAGCCTTTTCATAAGAGGCGTATCTTACGGTGAGTTTACATTCTGCCAGTTAAGCGATTCCAGTAACATAAACCATGCGCAGAAATGGCAGTAGCAAGCATTTATCTCGAATCGGAATGTGCGAATAATTTGTAAACTTTGGTAAAACTTTGTGTAAGTAAAGTATAAGACAACTAGAACTTGTATATGACTTTTAGAAAAGTTAGGATATAGTATTTCTTACATTTTCCATTTATTTTTTAGAGATTTGTGTATTTATAGTAATTGAATTAAAAAAATTGTTTAAATCTTTTAAAAAGCGCAATGTAAGGTATTTTCATGTTATCGCATAGATTAAACGGATTCTTAAGTTTTAACCCCTCAGGGGCTCACCTTCTTTAGGTGAGTACGGGTGTCCCAATCCCGAGGCACCCAGGGATCTTTACTCCCTTTAGGTTTATACTCCTCTACGCCTCCTGCTGTCTTCTTTTTTTCTTTCCCTCGAGGGTAGGTGAGGGAGCTCTCCATGGGAAGCTGTCGCCGCTCTGTTTGCTTCTTGCTTCTCATGGACAGCAAATACCCCCACGTGTTTGCCGTGCGTGGCGACCCATTAGACGGGTGGTACACTTTGGTCTCCGGTGTATCAATCAGCTGGTATCCCAGGCACTCAACTGGGCTGCTCAAGGGGATCAAGCGAAGGGGTCACTCCTTGGGCTTGGCGTTAAGGGTGGTCACTGTCCCCGGGGGTGACTCCCAGCGTATAGGTTCTGGTCAGCATTATGGCAAGTACCGAGGTTGGAGAAATTCCAGAGCCGGCAACTACCATCCCTTGTTGGGCTCCGTGGTGGGCGATGCCGCCGGACCCGAATTACTTTCAATGTCATATGGGTTTTTTTTCTCACGTCACTGTAGCATCATCCAATTCTCGTTTCATGATTATTAGCACTCAAAACACATTTCATAGAGTTTCTCCTTTCCTTGTAAACAAATTAATACAATCGACAATTGGTGAAGTACAAAACATAAAAAAATTACGCTCTGGCGACCTTTTGTTACAGACTTCAGAAAAACAAGCTATTTTTATTTGCAAACTTACCAAATTGGGAGATTTTCCGATTCAAACATCTTTGCATAAAACTTTAAAGTTTTCACGTGGTGTTATCTCTGAGCCAGATCTCATCGACTTGTCTGAGGGAGACCTCGTGACAGAATTTCCCGATCAGCAAGTATGCGCCGCACGTCGTATTAACATCCGACGTGACGGTCAGCTTATACCAACGAAGCACATCGTCTTAACTTTCCAAACACCAGTCCTACCTAATCCATCAAAGCGGGATACCAAATTTGTAGAATCCGGCCTTACATGCCTAACCCTCTCAGGTGTTTTAAATGTCAAAGGTACGGACATTCACAGCAAGCATGTCGTAGTAAAACCGCCATGTGCGCGAAATGTGCTGAACCTGGACATGATGTAAATAACTGTAATTCAGATGCCATGAAATGTAACAATTGCTCTGGGCTTCATACTGCTTTCTTAAAGTCTTGCCCTAAATGGATTCTTGAGAAAGAGGTAATATCCACGAAAATACGAAAAAACGTATCCTTCGCAGAAGCGAGAAAATTAATGACAGAACTCCAAAAGTTGGTGTAGCGTACTCTGGTGCACTTAAAGCAACACTAATATGTAGTAGTGCCCAAACAGATTCTCGCATTACTCAGTTACCACCGACTAGTCCAGTTTTAAAACAAATGACAAAATCGCCAGGGGTCTCCGCTGTTTCTTCCCTGTCATCCAATTGCCCTGCAATAGATAAAACCACCAAGCACCATCGTAGTAGTAAAGCAAAAATTTCCATTTCATCTTCTCATAAACCAATTCAAGTACATGCAAAGCAAAGAACGAAAAAGAAAGCACTAATGAACCGACACCTTGTAGCGAAAGATTTCTTAAAAACTCATACATCGTCTTCTGAATTCTCCGATATGGAGCTAGATCCTTCAACCTCTAAAAATCAATCAGGTGGGGAGAAAAAGAAAAAACCTCCAGACAAAACCCAATCTTGATGGCCAAATTTATGTCCTGGAACTGCCGTGGTTTCCGTACTAAAACAACTCAGATTAAAGACTTAATTAATGAAACCCATCAGATTTGTATAGCTCTGCAAGAAACTTATTTGAAACCTTCCGACTCTATGAAAATAAGACATTATAGGCTTATACGAAGGGATAATGAATCTGATCGGGTTACAGGAGGTGTTGCCCTCCTTGTATCCCATAATGCACCTTCGTCTGTCATTCCATTACATACAAATTTGCAAGCTGTGGCTGTTCGAGTCTTGAACCCTTCTTTGACGACAATATGTTGTCTTTACTTGCCACCCAGTACTCCGGTTGAATTAAGATAACTAAATGCCTTAGTGGATGAATTACCATCTCCTTTCATCATAATTGGTGATCTAAATGGTCATAACCCTCTCTGGGGAAGCGAAGATGTTAATCCTCGGGGGCAGCTGATTGAAGAGTTTATTAATAACCATTCATTGTGCTTGCTCAATAATGGAGAAGAAACATATTTTCATCACAGGAGCAAAACCTTTCATTCGCTAGATCTCGCAATATGTTCACCTTCATTAGCTCCGTACCTGAATTTTAGAGTAGGAACTGACTTGCTTGATAGCGACCATTTTCCCATATTTTTAGATAAATTAATTGGAAATGATGTAAATCATTCACGTCTACCACGATACATTTTTCAAAAAGCTGACTGGATAGAGTTTACTTCAAGGGCTCTGATAACACGGAATATGGTAGAGAATGGGGACTTAAATGACGTTGTAAATTCTATAACTGACACTATTATAAAAGCTGCAGATGCTTCTATCCCAAAATCGAGGTCAGGAAAAATCAAATATAAAAAACCATGGTGGAACCCAGATTGCACAAAAGCACAAAAAGATCTTAAAAAGGCCTGGAATGTTTTTAGGCGGCGTCCTACAACAACTCATTTGATTCTTTTTCAAAAAGCCAAATCTATAGCAAGACGAGTTAAGCGGCGAAGTCAAAGGACTTATTGGATCAAATTCGTATCAGGTATAAATTCTTCTGTAACTTCTAAATATATGTGGACCAGCATTCGAAAAGTGTGCGGTATATACCCTGATCATTCCATTTCTTGCCTTAAAAAGAATGGGAAAGACATTTCCAGTGTACAGGAAAGGGCTGATGCTCTTGCAGAGGCTTTTGCCTCTGTGTGTTCATCGAGTAATTACAAGGAACCTTTTCTCACGCACAAAAAACACCAAGAAAGGATCAAATTGTGCTTTAAAACGCAAAAGCATCTCTCGTATAATGCCGATTTTACTATCTTGGAACTGCACAGAGCATTATCTGTCACGAAACAGACAGCACCGGGACCGGACGGAATTACCTATTCAATGCTGCAACATTTACCAGATAGATCCCTCAAAAATCTTCTGTTCCTATATAACAGAATTTGGAGGGAGCATGTGTTTCCTGATAAATGGAAATTTGCTATAATAATTCCTGTACCAAAGTCTGGAAAGGATCCTCATGAACCATTTAACTATAGACCGATAGCTCTGACCAGCTGCTTGTGTAAGGTCTTCGAAAAAATGGTAAACGCACGCCTCGTTCATATACTGGAGAAAAATGAATTCATTTCTCCTTTCCAAAGTGGTTTCCGAAAGACTCGTTCAACAATTGATAATCTTTTGGCCTTGGAAAAGGATATTCGAACTGCCTTTATAAAAAGGAATCATTTGGTATCGGTGTTTTTCGACATAGATAAAGCATATGATCGAACATGGAGATACAGGATCATGAAAAATCTTTACGAACTCAATTTTAGAGGGCAGTTGCCCCTTTTTATCCAAAAATTTTTACACCAGAGATATTTTAAAGTACGGCTTGGTAATACCTATTCCAATGTTTTTAGTCAGGAAGAAGGAGTTCCACAAGGCTGTATATTAAGTGTGACACTATTTTTATTAGCTATTAACCCTATTTTATCTGTTATACCAGCAACTGTTAGCAAGACGCTATATGTAGATGATATGCAAATTTCTTGCTATGCCCGAGACATGCGATGCATTGAAAGACAGCTTCAAAAAGCGATAAATAACATTGTAGATTGGTCAAATAAACACGGCTTCACATTTTCCCCTCAGAAAACAGTCGCTATGCACTTCTGCAAACGCCCTCTCCATCCGGAGCCAGAGTTGTTTTTGAGCGGTAATCCAATTGCCATTCAGAATCAACACAAATTTCTAGGAGTAATTTTTGATAAAAGACTGACTTTCCTATCTCACATTGCATATTTGAGGACTAAATGTCTGAAGTCATTAAACATTCTGAGAGTTTTATCCAATACTTCTTGGGGTGCTGATCGAACGTGCTTGCTTAGTCTACCGCGGTATCATTCGATCAACAATCGATTATGGATGTGTTATTTATGGCTCTGCTAGACAATCTTACCTTAAACGTTTGAACGTTGTCCATCATCAAGCTCTCCGATTGTGCATCGGAGCATTCAGGACATCACCAGTAGCTAGTTTATGTGCTGAGGCGTTTGAGCCTCCTTTGTCTAATAGAAGAACGAAGCTATCACTATTTTATTTTTACCTATTTTATCCAATAAACAACATCCTTTTCATGAGAAAATTCGGAATGACGTAGACGACCGTTTAATTCCCGCAAATCCTACATACCTCATTTGGGATTGCGTATTCGAAGAATATTACCAAATGATTTTAGTGATATACGGATATACGCGGATGATAATCTGAATTCAGCTCCATGGATAGAAAATAAATTGCACTACGAAGACCCTTTTAAACAATTTAGAAAATCGGACACTGATAGTAGGGTTTTTATTTCATTTTATAAACACCATCGGGAATTTTATTGCTCTTATGAACCCATTTTTACGGATGGTTCTAAGTCATCTGATCATGTTGGTTGCGCATTTGTCCATGGTCATCGCATTATAAGTTATAAACTTCATCCGTTTACTTCTGTTTTTACCTCTGAATTGACTGCTATTACTTAGCCCTCAAATATATTGATGAACAACAGATCCATAAGTCTGTTATTTACACAGATTCTCTGAGTGCTCTGCAAGCTTTAAACTCGTCATCTCTTGATCATCCGCTTCTACAGGAAGTGAAGAAGATATACCACCTTCTATGTGGAAAAAATATTAGAGTTTTGCTTTCCTGGATCCCATCGCATGTGGGTATTTCTGGAAATGAAATCGCAGATACAGCAGCTAAGTCAGCGAGCGTCAATTTGCCCCAACGTCTTTCTTATAAAGATATGCGCACAACTATAATTCGTTGGTGTTATCGCCAATGGCAAAATCAATGGGACATGGAGACTAACAACAAGCTCCATTTTATTAAACCACAATTGTCCAACTGGTCTTCAAATCTAAGTAGACGCTATGATGTAATTTTATCCCGACTACGTATTGGTCACACTCGCCTGACACATAGATTTTTACTCTTTTCCGAGCCTCCCCCAATATGTGATGATTGTGGAGTTGTGTTAACTGTTCGTCACATTTTGATGGAATGCACCCGCTTTATTGACCTTCGACGTAACTATTTTAAATCCGACAATCTTAACTTGGACTTTTTATTGGGTGAACTCATCACCCAAACATTTTCTTATATATTAAAGATGCTGGAATTTTACATGAAGTTTAGTCTGGTTTTAATAACTTTCACCCTTTTTTAACATTTGAGTAGTCTGAACACAAGCAATTACATTTTTTACAATACAAAACTAATTTTACTTTTATCTTAATGGAGAAATTTTACGCTGTTTCGGCGCAGTATATTCTATATCAGGATCTTGCGCCAGAAATTCAAATCCAATCCAATCCAATCTTAAGTTTTAAGATAGTTAAGTAATCAATACAGAATAGCACAAACGCGCATTTGTGTATTCCTAATATATAATATTTCTCTCCTCAAAAATTAAACAAATTATTCTAGCTAAAATAGTTACTAAATTATGCAAACAATTAAAATTAATCTTTCTAACTACCCATTTAAAACTTAGGAATATTTGAAGGATGTTATAGCATTTTTCATTGCTCTTTTGTAACTGTACGTTTAACTCTAATAGAAATATACAAATTCGCGTGGCAAAATCCAGCGTCATCGCCAATATTTTTAAATCAGATTCTTGTTTTTTAAATTATTATCAATTATGATCTTCAATACTGAATAAAATTTTTAATATAAATGTATATTTTATATTTTTAGGATTAAAAACAATCTTATATGCATATTTTTTTAAACAACTGTTAATAGTTAGAATTTTAAATTCGTATCGAATGTTCTTCTTAAAAACATTTCTGGATTATTTTTTTAAAAGCTAAACGAAGAATTCTTCATGTACGAATGTTTCTATGCATCATACCATGAGACTTGAAGGCAAACACGCAAAGTTATATATAGTAATTGTGTCATAGGAATCGTGCTTATTACTTATTTTCAAATAACAATGGAATGGTCTGATGAATTTCAAATTGATTCATTGACTTTACAGTTGTATTGAAGCCAGTCCTTAGCTAATTGCGTTGGAATTGAAAACCGTTATTGGAATTTCTTCGGATTTAGTTTGCTGTTTTACTAACTTAGAGTACTTCTTACTAACTCAAAGTAAAGAAGATATTAAAGAAATCATGAAATAGTCTTCAAAGAGAAAGTTTAATCGGGCTCAGAAAGCATCACCAAATAGTATATTCGTTACGACATGCCAACGGTAACTGAATCCTTCTTCGTCATATCTTCCAAAGTAATTATCGTGCAAAAGTAGTCTTTGTATTATCTTAAGATTTATATATATAAATCTTTTTTAAAATGCCAATTTCATTGCCATACATTATAATATATTTTCAACGTACTATCTATATTAAAGTTTCGAAATACTATTGTGGGATTATCCATCAAAACGTTAAATCATGCGCCTTTACCAATCTCTAACTCTATAATTGTATTTTTCGCTCTTGCTTTTATTTCATTATGTATATACATTTTAATAATCTGATTTGCTTGCATTAATGTTCCCATCGTAAATAAAACAAGACATTTTTAAGAATGAATTCCATTTTAAAAATTTAACAACTTAATAATTATATAATCTTGGCGAATTAACTGGTCGCCAAAAGCGGCTAGTATTAACATGTCTGCTTAACGGAGAAGCAGATATAGATCAGAAGAGAAGGATGGAGGATCACAACATTGCATCGGGCAACCACTAACAGTATCGTTTTCGCTCTGGTTGAGATTTGGTACTCCGCCCACCCATTTTCTGAGAAAACCAGATAAATACACACGTCCTGTTTTGGAGGTCTTGGGTCGATGCCTCCATTAAGATGGCGAGGCTACGATAAGACGACGTTTTATCGAAGGTCGTGGGCTACAGACCTGGAATGCATTTTCTGGCAGGTCTGAGAACAGGAACGAGTGAGACGAAAAAACATACAATACATAAATTTTGAAATGGCAGGAAAGATGAATTTGTATAAGGAGTTACAGGTTTATGAAGATACTTTCGCTAATCTATAGAAATAAGAATATGTCTCTTATGCATTCCTTAACCGTTCATCCGATTACGATGAAACTTGGTCAATTTATTGTTTATACCTATGGGAGGCTTAGAGGGGTAGTACAATGATCTAAAATAAAATTTTAAAATTTCGAATCTCAACCGTATTTATTTACCAAGGATTCATCTCCAAATAACTCGCAGTGGGGACAAAAGATTCTGTAGAAATGCTAAATCTAAGTTAATATTTTGTAGTTGTAGTACGCAAATGTCATGCAAGTCATTCTCAGAGGTAACAACTTCATTACATATTATGGAGAAAGTTTTGTGGAGGCCCACCTTGGGGGTTTTAAATTTTAATTAAAAGTTAGCGTTATTTTAAGTTAGCTACGAAGTAAATTTTTTTAACAACTGCATTCTATATTAATTGTTAAGCACTCGTAAAAATACAAAGTAGGCTGACAGATGGGTCGCCAATGGCGACTAGTGATGATATTCATTGATTCGTATTTTATATTTTAAAGGGACATCAGTTATCTGTCATATAAATGCCCCATAATTTTTGTTGCAAGCATTTAAAAGTGTAGACTAGTCCCGATGAGAGAAAGTGTATGCAGAGAGTTCAAGTTCTGGTCAGTGATACGCTATGGAAATAGACTGTACATATTAAGTTGTTTTTAATTTTATTAATATCAGTGAATAGCAATATGAGTAATGTTTTAAAGCATCCGAATACGTAAAAACGTTGGTTTTCGCAAAAAAAAAAAAAAAATCCAAGAGTTATTTTATTTGATAAGCCAGTCTTTGAGCTATCTGAAACAGGTTTACTTTAGTTTCTACGTTAATTGGTAATCTACAAGATATTAATATTTTCGTAATGATCGGTAAACCGGAAGTGGACATTTAAATTACCGGAAGTACCAATTTAAAGGGCCAAAAACATGTTACAAATTCGCATAAACAGAAATTTAATATTAAATAAGGAAAATTTTTTGGCACAGAATAACATATATGCCAGTAAGAATTTTTACGCTGTTTTGTGGAAATTTGTACCTAAAGATGTCTTTGCCGAGCTCTGAATCTTCAGGTTTGAGATTTATGCCCGTAATATATTTTAACGATTTTATAGGATTACTGAATATCCTTAAGGTTGTTGGAGTGTATCCTAGTTTTAATTCAGTTTGAACATTTGAGCTCGACATCAACAGAGTAAAGGAATCTAAGCAGCATTCACTGCCAAATGAAAAAATTGCCAGAAAAAAAATTAATTATGTAGAAATTAGCTGCAAGAAAATACAAGCTATAAATATGGTGAATTTTAAGTATGCACGACCATAATTTATTATTAAAACAAACAACTATATACCTTAAATGCATTTTTCTCAAAACTGATTTTTACTCTTTTCTTGCTCTTCAAATAACTCAAAATATAATGATCATATTACTATGAAATTTGATGGACTACGTCTTTATACTATTTTCTAAGGAATGAACTAAAAGAATTCAGATCGATTGAATATTTTTTTAATTCACAGCCTATTGTTTGAATAATGTTGCATGATAAATCTTCATCTGATTTTTATTTATTATTAGAACCATGCGATTGTGGTTAATTTCCTAGTGAAAACTATGTAGTTTATTTTGGTATAAATTTTGTTATGATGAGAATCATAGTTTTTGGTGTAACCAGTTTGAAGTTTTATACTTAGTGTTCTTTCAGAATGATAATGAAAGATACTATTTATTATATCTTGTAACTCGTTTAATATTCGTTCAGAATTCTCAAGTTTAATTTTAGAAAATGTGATTAAAGTACTTTGTTTTAAAATACATTAAACATAGAAAATATAGTTAACATAAAATCGTTAATATAGTTGAAAAGATCATTGTCTCAAATTTTTTCATATTATCTGTAATAAGGTCGTTACCTCTGAGAATGACTTGCATGGCATTTGTTTACAATCTATATCTGTAGTTATAATGAAGCTCAGTGTGTGTGTGTGTGTGTGTGTGTGTGTGTGTGTGTGTGTGTGTGTGATCGGGAATGTGCACCTCGGAGCCCTTTTTTCGAATTTTAAATTAGAATTTGAATTAATTAAAATTTAAGCGAAATTTCGACGTTTATCCACTATAACTTCCGAAAATATTATCGGACAAATTTGATTTTAACATCAATTTAAAGATTTAAAAAAATTAGCTTTCAAATGGTATCAGTGTTTTAATGTGTAACTCAAGTTTCTAATTTTAACGAATTTTTAAAGAAATATTTTAACCGTGTTTTTTTTTTTGAGCACGTGACTGGATAAAATAAAACAATGCCGGAAGTTCAAATAAAAAAACAACTATCATCGCAAATCAAATTTAAAGAAATACAACTTTCAGCATGTGACTCGATAAAATAACATAAATATAAATGTGATATTTTCTAAAAAAAAAAAAAAAAAAAAAAAA
>JAPMOQ010012558.1:1576533-1601580 GCA_026543055.1 Argiope trifasciata
AATGCAAAGCAAAGGTTTCTATGATTGTTTGCAATATCTATATCATTAATTTCATAAATTATCTTTATTTACAGTAAACTTGATTGAATTTAGACAGGATATGCATTGAAATCCCTACTTAATGGCATATTTCTATAATCGTTTGCAATATCTGCATCATTAATTCAATAATTTTTTCCCCTTTTCGCTTTCTTTAAAAAACATATTTAACATTTTGGCAATATCACCGAAAAAAACATTTTTAATATTTTGGAAGCATAATCGATAAACTGTTAGAGCATTAAACTCAAAAAGTTTTTCCGAATAAAGTTACCGACTCTTTAACTACTAATAACTGAATCTTTTAACTTTAACTATTTCTTAAATTTTGACTAATGAATATGTGATTTAATTGAAAATTTTAGAACGAATTACGCATGGCGAACCAGCTGGTCGCCAAAGGCGGCTAGTAAATTATAAAAAGCTTTAACAAATTAATTTGAATTAAAAATTTCTACTGAATCTATAGTCTCCTCGGCTTGTTATTTGGAGATTAATCCTTGGTAAATAGATAAGTTTGAAATCCGATTTTTATAATTGTACTATGCCTAAAACCACCCCGTAGATGTAAATAATAAGCTGACCAAGTTTCAGCGCAATCGGATGAACGAAGGCATAAGTTACAAACATTTTTTATTTATATAGATTTGTGTCAGTGTATCCAAAATCCAAAAATTATTCTTTGAATTTTTTTTTTTTTTTTTTTTTCTCCCATTATATATAATATGTAACATTTTATTCAGTTTGGACAACAAATAAAATTAAAAAAAAAAACTGGACTGTTTTTGTAAATGTATAATATCTAGTCCTTTAGTGTATGAGCCTTAAAAGCAAGCCAGTCAGTCTGATAGCATTCCATACTCGCCTTTAAACAGTGTTCCCACTTCGAACTCTATAAAATGAGAACCTGTTTCGATTCGCTCCGTGAAAAATGGAACTGATATTTAGCAGCTGCAAATCCAGCGTGCTTTTCGGAAGTATACTGAATGTGTGTGTCCTGAGGGGGAAAAAATGTCGGAAAAGTAGGCCACGTTGCCGGAAGGTATTAAGAAAAATTGTGTTCGCAGGTGCCCCCCCCCCCTTCCCTGGTGACCGAACGCGAATGGATGACCCCATCCATCCCCCACCTGAGCCTCTGGATGGTGAGCAGTGGCGATAAATAAATTCCTTAAACTGCTAACAGGTATTGCGCAAACGGCTGTGGGAGCATCTTCAGCTGTTGCATCAATCTTCGCGTGCCTCCTCTCCGGCTCCTCTGAAGTCACGTGGCCTGGTCTCATCTCCCACCCCGACTGGGAGCCCTCCAGTACTCGGAATTCCGGTGCCTCTGTTCCTGTCGCACGGATGAGATTTGTTTGCTCGGATATTTCCCTGTTAATTATTCGGTCGTGATACTGCTGGTGCGTGTGTTTGCCGGGCCGAACAGATGCGTGGCTTGTGTGCTGGACTGGCAGCAATGGGTAAATACATTCTTGGATACGTAGAAAGAAACATATAATTGTAAATGTAGGCGCCACATTGTATCTGAATGGTTAATTAACAGAATTACGTTGGCGGAAAATACTTCTTTTAAGGTGTACGTGCACAATATATCTATATATATCTATATCTATCTATCTATATATATATATATATTAATTGTAACTTTAAAAATCCAATTTTTTTACTGTAGGTCATTAATATACATTTAAATTCATTTTAAAGAATTTTTTAAAGAAAAAAAATATTACACCAATTAATATTTAAGGAGCTAATTAGCATATTTTTTGAAACACTATCTTAAATTCTAATTTGTACACACACACACCATTCTAGCTGGATTCCTCTAATCTGCTGCGAAAGCCATTTTATTGATGTATTTGCTGGAACTTTAATACAAATCAACAATCTTAATTTATAGGTCATATTCGACTTCTGTCTTATTGTATCTATACGTATTAACTATACTTAATTTTGAAACCCGAATGAAATTACAACTTTCAACTAAATTCTCTTGCCTTCTATTAAATTCAAATAGCTGCCAATTGAACGTTTTAGGTTGTATTCGTCTTCTATCTTGTTGCATTTATACATATAATAATTAATGTAATAATAATAATAAACACGATTTCGAAATCCTAGTAAAATTACAACTTTCTATTAAATTCTCTTACCATCTATTAAGGTGTATATACACCCTAGAAGTTTTTTTTTAAAAAAAATTTGAACTTTAAAAATTCGGTTTTTTCACAATAAGTCATTAATATGTTTAAATTCATTTCAGTGAGAAAAAAACCCATCATACACTAATTATTTTTAATTATCTAATTAGCATATTTTAAATGAAACATTATATCTTCAATTCTAATTTGTACAGACATACCATTCTAACTGGAAATGAGGCCTAATATTAGCGTTACTATTGTCTGCCTCCATCAAATTATAAAAATAGTTTTGGTTTAACAATTTTTTCTTCAACGATGAATAGAAACAGCGAGATTTATTCTGTTATTTTAACTTTTAAATTGCAATTAAAAATTCATTTCTATAATTATAACTGATTGAGGCACAAAACATTCACTGTTTCATTCAGAGTAATTTTATTTATGAATAATTGAATTGCCTTCCTTTCTTGTTATGATCGTTTGAATAAAGCAACGTAGTGGAAAAATATTCATAAAATGACGTTTTAAAAAAAACGAAACGAGTTTTTAGTAAAAGTACCTCGAAAAAACTCCTTATAACTCGAGAAATATTCCGATTGACACTGTCTTGGTATCGTTTGAAAACTAAAGTATCTAAGAACATTTTGAAGCAATAGTAATAATAAATCGATATTTTGTACAATTTTCGAAGTTTCAGATGTGTACATACACCTTAAGCTCGTGTGTGATTTCCCCGAGAAATACACGAGAACCTGTTTTGAAATTTATCTAGTTATTCGTAAGCATTCTTATCCCGTGCTGATATTAGCGGAATCCATTAATATCTCTAGTGTCCTGCGGATTCTTCATCCTTGGCACATTCCACTGATACAAGCTGTCATATTGAATTGTATGAGGAAATAGGCGTTTTAATGCATGAGTAGAGTAGCAATTTAGATGCACATATAAATTGAATTTGAAATGCTATTAGTTTTGCTAAGATATTTCGGTTCTATTTTTCAATTCCTATTATTAGTTCACTCTCTCCCGATATATATATAATCTTGTTCAAATTTTAAATCGTTATTAAAATGCTTTTATTCATCTACTTGAGTTCAGATACATTTTTAAAATTTGTAATGGATGACACTCGATATTGCTTCAAATATTAATTCATTAATTAAAATTGTCCATTAATTTCTAACTGGTAGCCAAGTTTAATGTCAACTAATATAAAATTTGTCTTTGTTGATCTAAGTAAGGAATAAATATGTTGACCATGAGTAGGAATTGAATGTATATAATATTGTTTAATTAGAATGACACATTTGAAAAGTCATTCCGTTGATTTTATTTAAATTTTCGAAAAATTATTGTTTCCAGGACAGGTTGTATAGTTTTGAATGCATTTAGTGTTGATTACAGTATTTAAGATTCAAACTTTCGCATGATTTCAGTAATGTGACATTTTTGTTACTTTGGTGATAAATGGCAATGACTGTTTTGTATAGGGGGAAAAAAGCATTCTAAGAATATTTGTTTTTTAAAGCGAAACTTAACGGGAAACCAAAAATAAAAAAAAGGCATTTCTTAATCTTTTTTTGAATGCATTAATTCGTTTGAATTGCAAACAAATTATTTATTGTCCATCGATGCGTGACGATAGAATTCTGTTAAGTTTATTTACATACCAACTCTACGGTGGATAATCAGGTTTGGAAGATAACTACTTTTTTGTGGAGATAAAATTACTGTTATCAAACATTTTAACTCATGGTGGCTTTGCTTTGAAAACAAATGCTTGTTTGTCAGTCAGTGAATCTGTGATCCGTAATGAAAAGTTGAACTCCCCTGTTAAATTATAATGAGAAATATACTGAATTTATCCTTTCATTAAGTGAGTATCCTTATCAAATATCTGTATAAATCGCTATATGCTTGTACTCCCTTTTAACTATTTGATTAGGTGATTGCAACTTGATTTTTATCGTAATTTTAACTATTCTCGTGTTTATTGTTTCAAAATTTAAAGGGTGTGTGTGAGAGAGAGGTTAAAAATATGTATTGTAGTTTACATGGCCGCCTTTGACGACCAGCTGGTTCACCAATCTTACTGCTCTTTAAAATTGTCAGTTAAATACTTTATGTAACGTCAGTCAGTTAAATACTTTGTGACTTGTCCTTTTCAATTATATATTTAATGTAACTTGTCTTTCAATAGCTACTTCCGCAAAATACTTTTAAGATTCAAATTTTGATAGTCATATAAATTCACTCATGCTATTTATAAAGACTTTAAGCTCGTAATGTACTATATGCATCTCTATTATTTTTTATTAATTTCATCTTTAAATTAATGGGGAAATGATTAAACTGCAAAATGATATAAAAACATTTTTCTACTGAAACCAAGCATTTTTTTGAAATTATAAGTGAAAGAGAATCATTATGTGTACTACTGAATAATTACAATAATTTTTGTAATATTTTAAGAATTATTCAACTAAAATTATTTAAATTCATCTTAAAACTGAATTCAGTTTTACTTTCAAAAGCATTCAAATGATGCAAATAATATTTCATTTTTGTCTATAAACATATTTAAAAAATTGAGTCTAAATTTCATACATCTTAATCTAAATTTTATACATAGTTATAAGGAACCGTATTCTACGAAATATTCTTGACTCTTCATCTTTCAAATAAATAAATGAGAATTTTTATCTTCTGCTATCAAATTTGGTCGACTTATGAAATTTTGAATATTCTACATTTTCATTCTTAGGCCAATCAGTCTTGAACAATTCTGACGGTTGATTGTTGGTATCATCTTTGGAATGGTCGATGAAGTGTTTTAAAATTACCCGTTTTTATTTAATTTTATTTAATAATTTTCCAAATATTCATAAATCGATCAGTTTTAGAGACTGAGTTGATTGAAGTTTCTCTTTTTATGTAAAAGCTGAACATTCATTTTTTAAAGCATTTATAGACTCATATTACTTTCTGTGTAGCTATTTACTTCATTAGACCCTTTTTATGGATGCATTTCAATTATTAAAGTTATATGTGTGTTTGTATTAAATAACGCTGATTTATTCAATTAATAATATTGTAAAAGTCTCAATTTTTCTTTACAATTTTTTTTTTTTTTTTCAGAAACGAGCGTATTTCATATTTATTTCATTTCATGCTGACACGTGCTGAAAATTATATTCTTATGTTTAATTTCCAATAACTATTTATTATTTTGGCAAGAACATCTGATGGCAACATGTTAATAATAATTTTTCCCCTTTCACTCGTAACGCGCCCGTGCAAATTAAATTTTACTTTTAGTTCGAAATATATTTTTGAAAAATATAGATAAAATATTTCGTTAAAAATAGAAGCTTAGATTATATATTAAAATACTGATATCATAAGGAAGCTAATTTTTTAATCTTTATTTTGATGTAGAAATCATGATTGTGCAGTAATATATTCGAAAGTTGTAGCGGAAAAACGTCGAAATTTCGTTTAATTTTTAATTCAAATTCTAATTAAAAATTCGAAAAGGGCTCCGAAGTGACATTTCCGACCTCCAAGGTATACATGTACTAAATTTGGTAGCTGTAGGTCCAACGGTCTGGCCTGAACGCGCCTTTTGCTTTATTATAAGTATAGAAATAGAAATTAAAACAATGGTTTCCATCAGACTGTTGACATCTTTTCAGTCATGGTTTATGCAATTTGTAGTTTTCCAGTTTAAAAACTCTGCTTTGAATTTCATTTCATTCCGAATCGGTAAACGTTGACTTTTTTCACATCGATGGAATTTTGTTATTGTTCTCTTTGTACTGAAAAGATCTTGTTTTATTCCAAAATATAATGCTTTATGATTTTGTAAGTGCAAATGCTTAACTCACCTCCTGAATCATTGTAATGTGTCGATTGTCTTTCATTTGTTATTCAGTCTTTTAATGTTTAATGTACGCGTTAACATTAATTGGCAGTTTAACAGCTTGATATTGTAACATTGCACCATTTTTGAATGAAGCAACTTTTCTGTATGCTATTAATGGTTTATTTTTGTTGATGTCTTGTGTTGCTGTTATAACTGATACGGAATATGCTGGGAGAAAGTATTGTAATCTACATCTCCAAGTTTCATAACTTTTTGAAATTATGCATGAGTTAGACGGATGAAATATATTGGTATGTACACATTTCTTACGACATTGTGAAAGATGGGCGTGGAGCAGATGGGGGAGGGGTAATTCTTCAGTCACGTTCGTTTTAATTTTTGTGGAAGGAGAGCGTATTGAAAATTCTTTCATCAATTTCATCTTGAAATTCGTTATGCGAAGTTTTAGTTTTTCTTTTAAAAAAATATTGTTTGTTAAAAAGTATTGTTTACGGTGTTTAAGAATTTTTTTGCATTGTGAACATTTTTAATGATAAAATCACAAGTTCATAATTGTATCATGTTTAATGTCACACTTTTTCATTGGCATCGGATCTAAATCCTCAATACCATTTCTTATAAATGCTATGGCATCTGAATTCAACATTGGAAAACTTTATTTGCTTTTAAATGTTTTTTCAGACTGTTTGCTTCGAATAACTCATTACTTTTAAATTGAAAAGTCTCACGTAGTGTTTGTATAGAATATTCCTGATATTCCGCTAACTGGTCACCTTAACGTGCTCGCAATTTTGTGAAATTCTTGTTAAAATGAATGCAACTCATTGAAGTAAACAAGCCAGTTTGAAATATAGGAAATTATACTATCTTGTGTTTCACCTTCAAGATGTTACTATGTGTAATTACCGAATTCAAAGTTCTGTTCCTGTTGTAAACAAAGAATTATGATGCCTGGGCTTTTGCAATTTTCGGATTATTCCATTCTCGTTCTTAATCTCATTATCCGTACGAAGGCCACAGTCACTCACGCGTTAACTGCTTCTCAATATGGCTGTAACTCCCAGTGTTCTTTTTCTAAATACAGTAAAAACTTTTTATTCGCGGGGTATATGTTCCATAAATATGCCGCGAGTACAGAAACCGTGAATACGGAATGATAATTTATATGGGGTTATAGGGGATACGTTCCTAGATGACAAAATAAAAAAGATATATATTTATAAAAAATCAATTTAATTGAAGTTTTTGAACATTTTGATTAATTATCTTAAAGCTTAGGCAATGGTTTGAAGAATTTTATTTTTTCTTGCTTGGCAGTTTTTAAAAGCTCCTTCGATTCAGACTGATACTTCAGACCTCTTAAAAATAAGACTTCGTTCCATAGACGGATCAATGTTCATAAAAATATCGCAAAGCTCATTTGCCATTCTCAAACCTTCACTAAGATTTTTCAAATTGAAGTGCTTGTTGAAGCCTCTTCTTCAATGGGCTGTGAATTTAACATTTCCTCCAAGTCTGTTTCAGTCAGATCTTCATCTTGCGATTCAAGCAACTCCTGGATGTCACTTGATTCTGTCTGTTCGATCCCATCTCGTCCTATTCCATTCGCGATTTCGATATATTTGCAGTTTGCATTTAACAACATACTTTAGGCAAAGTTGTAATAAGATTTATTTTACTATTTTTGTTTATCCATTTGACGGCATTTGCAAAGAATATTGGGTTGGATACCTATTGGAATCTTTTTATTATGTATGTACTTCTTAGATCCTCGAATATAGGAATTGGGTCGCATTTTTTAAATCTGCGAATAGTGAAAACGCGAATGAAGGAAGCGCGAATATGGAGCTTTTACTGTACTGTTAACATGAGTTCACTTCTCAATGCTTTCCTATTGACTCTTGTGTGCCACCACACGCATTCCAGTCCTATCTGCTTCCCTCTTGGAAAATACCCCTTGTTTTTCTTGTTTGGTTTTTGTTCTGTCGGTGTTTGTTGTTCGAGTTGTGCCAACAGATCCCGTCCTTGGCATTAGTCCCTCGATCGCGGGCTTGCCAATGGATCCTGTCTGCCTGCTGGAATTCCTACGCAGCTGAAAAAGTGCGTTTTGATATTTTGTAGTCTATTCTTGTATTGTCTCGACCTTTTCCATTCCAGCAGCGGAAATACAAACCAAAATGCTCGTGTTTTGAGTATTTTTTATTTATAAAGAATTGAAAAGAATAAATAAAAAATAAATAGGATCAGTTCTTTAACCTTTTAACTTAGTGTGACGTTTTTAACCTCATCACATTTGTTTCCTATACAAATAAAAACGACCAGTATCCTGTTTAACTGACGCATTTCTTTGAAAATTAAATGAAATTTATTTTTGCTGCGAAGCGTTTTCTTTATTTCAGTGAAATTCGTGTTTATTCGTACATAAGCACCTGTTCATATCGGCGAAATCATTCCTGAGTATTAGCATTTCACAATGCATTTGTTAACATCAATGTCAATATTTTATATTCTTTATAAAATCACATACGTCGTCATCTGTGAAAGGTATTTAACCTGCTTAAACGATCTTAAATGAGGAATATTTTGAAAACATCCTGGAAGATATTAAATTTAGTTTTATTTTCATGGACATAGGTATAATTATGACGAAATAATTTGTTTACTTTTCAAAAAGAAGTTTGGAGCTGTTTACTCTCATCTAAATCGGAGAAAAGGGCATTCTGTTTACATATTTTATATATTTTTCATGAATGAAGACATATATAAAACCTATATCGTTGGCGAATTATAAAATACTTCCAACCCAGATAAGTGGTTGTCTTTTCATCTCTGATCAAGATTCAGAACGTTGGTTGGTAGATGACTTACACTGATCAATACTGGCACGAGGTTTGTTACTTAGTTTTTTAATATTATCCGATTGCCGATTATTTTTAAATGCTAATATTGTAATTAAGTTTAAATATTTTTTTAATGAAGCGAACTATGATAGGCTACTCGATAATGGCATATCATGGGAATCTAATAAATAACGCTAGTTGTTTATTTGCAGAAATCGTGAGATGGATATCATAAGCTTAGTATTAATATTCTATTAGATTTTCTTTTTATATATGCTTATTAGAAGAGATAGCATTAATGTTGCTTTTAACTTAAAATAAAGGAAATAAGCAAAGCAAAATATTCAGATAATGCACTTTTGCTGTATTTACCCCTTGTTATTCTATTTTTCCATTTCATCTCTTAAGTAATAATGAAAATTGAAATGCATTTTTAAATTTTGATTTTCAGCATGGTTCGATAAGTGGCAGGTTGTATAGTTAAATAACTATGCTAGAGCTGTTATATTAAATAACTGTTTTTAATTATTTTTATTTGAGCAGGTTTCTATCAGATTCTAAAATTCCCGTAATCGAAGAAAGAACAAATACTCATAATAATATTTAGGTCTTGTACTTGTAAATAGATTTCCATTCCATCATATTTTAATTACGATGATTAAAAAGTGAATTTAGTGACGTTTAACTTACTTCGACATGTCGACATAACAGCTATATTCTGTACGTGTCTGATTGTTTGAAAATAAATTTTTGAAATTTTAAGAATAGAATTTTGTTATGAAATATAGATACTAGAGTCGCTGATTTCTAATTGGACATTATTGAATATTGACTGGTTTTTAATGGAACATTTCTTGTATTAGCTAGTTTTATGCGTTCTCATTTTAGTGTTTCTTTCAGATTTCTTCTGCTGTTTCTATCCACTGGATGGAGTTTCTGGTTTTCTGCAAAGGTGAATACTGCCAGGCCCAACACAAATAAAGTGTGTGCTTAATAGAAGTTCATTAATCATCCCTCACTTATCATCGGAATTGCGTGCATCTTTGTAAAATTAATATATTTTTCTTGAAAACTGTGCGGTGAATCCGGAATGACGATGAAGCAGAAACTAATGCGCCCCGGACCATCTGAAATTGTCTTCAAGAACATGAGATTCCTCATCATGGATAGGCCAACGGATGCCACCATTAATACATTTATTGAGGTAAGCTTAGATTTGAAAATGAATAATTTCATCAATTATTCTACAAAATTTATAAATTTTTATGATTAATATTACAAACTTTGTTGATAATTTTGCTGCTCATTTATTTAAAATTAAAATGCACAGTGATTAAATTTTGGGTTTGTTGAAATTAATTGTAGTGTGTAAATTCTGGTTCAAGTTTATCAGCTGAACAATTTCTGTTCCATTTGTTATGTGTAGAAATATCCAATCTTTGAATAACAATTTTCTAATAAGATATACAAATGTTTATTTTGTGGACTTTTTAAAAACAACTCATTGCTACCATTGCAAATTTTTGAAACTCATTATCTTTGATAATCAGCTAGTTTGCCAAGGATATTAGTTGTATTTAATTTCAACTAAATATTCTTTAATTTTTTTAATATTTAAGCACTAAATTTTCATATTAAAGTCGTATTATTTTATTAGTCTAATATTTGATCTATTCACTAATACATAAACCTAACTAATGGAAACCAGTCTCATAAGATTACAATACTATTAAAAACTGTCCAGTGCAGCTGTCTTCTAATTTTTGCAGAACGTTTCCCCCCCCCCCCCCCGGCTTAAAAACTACATAGATAGTAAACAAAATACTTCCTCCATACTTTTCAGCAAGGGGAAAAAATCAGGTGAATATTTGAGAATAAACTGTTTGAATTTTTAGGGGAAAATGTAATCTGTTAAAAATTACTGTATGTATATTTAAAAAATTACTGTAATTTAAGACAAATCTTCACAATTATTAAATCAATATCATTAATAAGTTATGAAAATTGTAAATTGGTGGATTTTTTTTTTAAATTGTTGTGAAAAATCTTTTCCCCAAAAAACTAGCTTAATTTTCAATTAAAATAGTGATTATCATTCCATTATCCACATTTTCATTTTCCACAAGTATGTGTCAAATGGTCTGGTATATAGAGCACCACCACATGCATTATTAGCAAAGCTACTATTTTGATTGTCAGTAACCACGTGTTTTAATATATATGTTGTGCACATCCTAAATATGGAATATATGTGAAAATACTATAAAAACTCAATTCTGATGTTTGAAAAGAAATTATATTTTTTTTTCTCCTAGTATCTCAAAATTAGAAATCTCATTAAATACTGTACTACTTATTTTTCTATCAGTTATTGAAAACTTTTCACTTAAGCAAAATCTATAATTTTTTTTTTTTTTTTTCCCCAAAAAAAAGTGTACTTACTAGATTTAGTATTAGTGATGATCAAATTTCTTGTTTGGAAACAAGCTTCAAGATTCATGGAAATGAAATTTTTTATTGTTAAAAATATCATCAATCTGCTTATTTCACCTGCCCCCCTCTTGCAAAAAAAAAAAATTCAACATTTGAATTATTTCTGTTAATTTCTGTTTGAATTATTTCTGTTCTTTTTCATCTCGGTTGACGTTTTGTAAAACTAGTTATTTTTTACTCTTAAACTTAAGCTTATTTAGTTAACTTCTTAAATTATGTCACTTTTAATTGCTCTAAAAGTAACCACAGGTGGTTTTATTTTAAAATATCTGTAAATGAATTATTAATTTAATGTATCAAAGAGTAAATTATTTCTGATCTTTAAAAGTTCTTTTTACTATATAAAGTAATTAATCATAAAATCTTTAAGACAGCTAATTTATCATTTTTGATCTGGCTAGAAATTGATATTAAGTAGGAAAAGGATTTTTTACAAATATAATCTAATACATAATCCATAAGTCTTTCTCCTACTCCTTTATATTTTAATTATTACAGGAAAAGTAATTATATTTAATGGTTATACAGTAAATGTTTCTTCCAATCACTCACAATGAAAATTGGGTCATGATTGGAAAATAGCTTATAACCCTAATCCCCCCCTCAATTCAGTGGCCATTGACCTTTGTAATAAGGAATTGGTCTCTGTAATATATGTATTTTTGTCTGTAGAGAAATTTAACATGGGTTGGTTTCTCCTGAAAGTTCATATATGCAGAAGAAGTTTGCATTTCTATAGAAGTATTCAGACTTTTAATTGGGATATTTACTTGTTATGAGGCTGCTTCAAGCAACAAGTTGCCTTGCTTCATTTTTATCATTGTAGACTTGTAATTTCATTCCGCCAAGTGATTAATCACTATTATAATTTTGTATATGCATGTGAAATTTTTTGAGGCTACATTTAAGAATTCTTTTATATTTTGTAAGCCATTTTGAATTTTTTTTCTTATGTGTAGGAATTGAAGAGAAAGAATGTCACTGAAGTTGTCAGAGTTTGTGAACCCACCTATAAAACGGATGTTTTGGAAAAACATGGCATTAAAGTCTTGGTAAATGTTTTTACTATTTTTTTAATTTCCTGAGAATTAATGAAGTATTTTTGCTTTGCATTGTATCATGTTGAATATAATGTAATAAAATTTCTGATTATCTGTAAAATTGGATGAAGCAGCAGATGCAGATAAATTAGATTTTATGAATGATCTGTGAAATGATTAAAACTTGCAGATCCAAAGAAAATTCTTTAAATGGATTTCTAATTGAGAGCTTATGCAAACACTTATGATTTAATAAAAAGTGAATTCCTGTGTTTGTTTACAAAAGAATCCATTTTCTTTTTCAAAAATGACTTAAAAATAATTGATAGGAGTTTTTTTCAATAATATGGTATTACCTATAGATAAAGTAATTTCTAATTTGGAATAATATTCCCGTATACTTACAGAGAACTAGATTTTATTTGTCTACAGTATGTGAAATGGGTGCAAACTTGAAAATGACAAAACAGAACCAAATTATCAATAAATTATGCATTTTGAAAGGAAATAATTGAATCTTTCCAATATTTAGTTCTAAATCCTATCTATAATGACTTGTCAGTTTTTAAGATTAATTATAAACACAGAAAAAAATATAAACTTGCTAATTAATGTTCATTAATTAAAAACAAATATAATTTGAAATGTGGACAAATGATATTATTTGAAATGCATTGAAATAGTGTATTGATAAAGTTTTATTTATTTGCTTGTTGAAACTTTATGAAATGGAATTAAAATGAATCAATGATAGTTTTTTTAATCATCAAATATGGGATTGGCGTTTTATCTTTTTATTACACAAAATGTATTTTGAGGAAAAAAAATGTTAATTTGAATTTACTAAATTGTTGATATAAATTATCTTCTGGATTCAAGATAAAAATTCTGAATATGATTACTGTTTTATCTGTTAATTCCTTTACCTGCCTCTTTTCTATTAATTGACAAATAGCTATTCTGAAAATGCCTTAAAAAATATATGTTGAATAATTTTGTATGTAAACTTCAAAAATTGCCTGCAGGAAAAGTACAAGAAAGATTAACATTTTTTCCCCCCTGTTATCTCCTGTATTTTTTAAATTTGTTGTTTAAAAAATGTCTAAATTTCTCTTTGGTTTCAAATGAAAATAGAGTATGGTACAATTGAAGCATTGATTATTATTATATATTTATATCTATATATGCACAATAATAGAATTACAATAATGAGAGATTGTATACTTCTTGAATTTTGGGGAAAATATACATGACTTGTTTTAAAAATGTTAGATTTGTTAGGATTGCATAGTTGTAGAAATGAATTGCACATTTGAAGTGTTTTTACTTCTGAAATGCTATGTACTTTTATGATTCTTTTGTAACATAATTTTGCATCATAATTAAAACTGTGCTTCTTTCAGGACTGGCAATTTGATGATGGTTCTCCACCTCCAAACAAAATAGTTCACGATTGGTTTGATCTGTTGCGTAAAAGATTCAAAGAAGAAAATGACTGTTATGTGGCTGTGCATTGTGTTGCAGGACTTGGCAGGTCAGTTTTTTCTCTGCACCTGAATCTTATTATTCTTTGTACATGTAAAACATAAGCTGACAACTATCATATCAAAAGAATGGCATGTATATGGGGATATCACAAGCGTTTTATATTAAAAATTTTAAAAAAAAAAAAACAAATGTTTCAAAAAATGTACTTGATTATCAGAAGTATTCACAAAATATTATTTGAAATAAAATATTTTCTTCCATGGTAATTAGGTTATTTCGTTATTTGCCAATATATAAAAATTATTCTTTTTCATCATAGCCTAATATCTAATTTTTAAACTAATAGAGATGCATATGGTTTTAATTAGAAAAGTACTTTTATGCATTTCTCAGTCTTATCATTTTTATTTAATAATCTATTCTAAACATTAATATTTTATATATATATATATATATATATATATATATATATATATATATATATATATATATATATTTATATTCTCTAGTTAAAATTGACTAATGGAACGTAAAAAATTCTCTATATTATATAAATTTTACAGATAAATATTAAGCCTCAAGGGAGATTGTAAAGAATTGTCTGCAAATCAAAATTATCTACCAATTATTTTTCCAAACAGCCTTTTATTTCTTTATTAAGTGTTTTTTGTAACCTGCGTGTATAAATCTGTACTGAGGTCAGATGGTTGTAATTCAAACAATTTCAATTGTAAAGTAATTTTTTGTTACATTTTCAGAAAATTGACAACTTTTTATTAAATATGACTAATAGAATCTTCAGATTTCAGAATTTCATTTTTGTTAAAAACATGCCTTTTAACATGGAAAAATAAGTGGCATCTTTATATCTTGATCATTGACTAGAAGTATAAACTGAATGAAGTATGGTTAGTCAAAGTGAAGACAATTTAAATTGCATTTCATCTGTAAAATATATTGTGAAATATTGCTAAAATATTTTTCAAATTTATTAGAAAGGGGGGGGAGAAATTATACTGCAAAAAATGACGTAATTTTTTAAAAATTGCATTTTAAGGTGAAATAAAAATTATATTTGCATAGAAATCGTAATTTTTAATTGATATTTCAAAGAAATTGCTCCTAGGTACTCTTTTAATAAAAAATGCTTGTATAAAATTTAATAACTTTGGGCCAGTTGATCTGGCCTTTAGAGTATCAACACATGCATGTGTTTAGTCTTTCTTATTAGTAGAGATTAATCTAAGTTTTAAAAATCATTTTTAATTTATGTCCCAGGGCTCCAGTATTAGTAGCTATTGCTCTTATGGAACTGGGTATGAAATACGAAGATGCTGTGGAATTGATTCGACAGTGAGTATTAAGCTATCTTATACTTTTTCTTTCTTATGTGGATCATTCTTGTCTGTATTTGTCATTTTTCTTTTTGAAGGAATTAATATAAAGCCTATTTATCTTATTGTATACTGTTTACATTAACCTACCTTTTTTTTAATTTTAAATATATTTTAAAGGCAAAAGTCGGAACATCACAGATAATGTTGATTCAAAAATATAATGCTAAATGAGAATATGAATGTTTTTATCGCCTTAGTGCTTAGATTTGATGTTCAGGTGTGCAATTTTGAACCAACAAAAAGCTTTCATCTGTAGTTATGTAATATGTGCCATCTGTTTTTGACATTTTAAAAATGAATTGCGTTATAACTATTGTTTTCCTGATATCTTCATAAATATCAATAGCATCATTAATATGCTCTTATCATACTATATCCCCCATGTTTTATGGAGCAGATATACATAAGACATGTAATTAATGCAGCTATATCAAAGGTCAGAAGTCAGAATTGCATTTTTGCATCTATCTAAAAAAAAAAAAAAAATGAGTCCATTCTAAAATGAAATATTTTATGCAAAGAGCTATATTACATTGTAAATACATTTTCATTATGGCCTTTGCCATTTTATTTACATACTTCATTTTGTTTCATTAACTCAACAAATGCATAAATATTTAGGGAATAGGGAGGTTGAGTGTAAAAAAGTAATCATTTTATTTAATTGTACTAACCACAGTGCAGTGGTACATTGAATTGAAGAATATTGCTTACAATAGATTTCAGTCATAAACATAAAACTCTTTTAGTATTTTGAATATTTCATGCACTTTCCTTTAATAAAATTTTTGTCTTGGATGGTAACATTTTCAATTCATTTTTCTTTTAATTCACGGTTAAGGTCTAGAAATTGGGAATTTTAGTTTGTAAAGGTATATTTGATGGTTATTATTCTAGTCTTAGTATGAAAGCAAAAAGTATTAACATTTTGGGAAAGCACTAACTTGTGTATGTAATGGTTACTCCATCTATAAATATATTCCTTCACATATCCTAACAACTAGTTCATGTCATTTTAAATCTTTGAATTTCTTAAAAAATGCGAATCTTTATAAAGGTAAAAGCTTTGATATTGCATTAATTTTCTGTTAGTTGCTTGCATTGTTGCTGTCGTACATTTTCAAATAATAAATACTTTATATATACATTTGTTAATAATAATTACATGAATAATTAATGTGCGAGTCTATGTTAAATTATTAATAAGGATTATAGTTTGAGTTATATCAATCAGATTGGCCGTATTCAGTTGTTAAAAGATGCATTTCAAACATTACAAATTTTGATCTATTAAATTTTTCTTTTGTGATTATAGAATTGATTGGAGTAAAATTAGCAAATAAGATAAATTCAATCTCATCATAGAATATTTATTTGTATGTTGGTCACTTGACTGGTTAAATGTAATTTTTTGAAGGAAAAAAATTCTGATTAGAAAAAAACAAAGTACTATTTACTAGTAATAAGATACTCACTTTAAAGTATCTTATGTTTTTTATCCAATATGTTGTGGCACAATAGAAAAACATCATAGTTGGTATTTATTTCAGGAAGCACAATAAACTTGTCAGGTATTTTAGATGGAAACTGGCATGTATCTGCTAACTGATACTATTCTCAGACAAACAAAGGAAACAAATATTTCCTCACTATTGCACTTGAAGCCAATGCTTAACCTTTATTAACCTTCATAAAAGCACTTGAAATCAGACATCATTTAATAGACATTTCTAGTATTTGTAGAAATTGTCATACTGTATAATACTAGATTTAATAGTTTATAAGTATGAAGGTAAATCTTAACTAATTTTTTCAAAATTGTTGTATTTTAGTTTTTAATTATATATTGTTTAGAAAGTTCTAAAAAGGAAGATTTTTGAGAGTTAAATTTGATGACTGTTTCAATCAGATTTTTTTTTTTCTGTTACTATGTATGAAAACACCCATTTTAATTCAAGCTTATTACCAATATGCAAATGTTCAAATATTTATACTGATAATGGCTATTTGATATCTGTGCATGGGCTAAACAAAAGATGTTGCTATAAATTTTTAATGTAAATCATCCATCTCTTTATATCTACATTAATAATTTTAATCCTTTAAAATTAACTATCTTTTCTCATTTTTAGTATTATGTATATATTGTTTTTGATTATGACAGTTTAAAAAAAACACCTGCTGAACTGCAAGAAGTTACCTATTTTATTTTCAAGAGCATATAACTTAATTATATTTCATACCTTTTCATTGCAGTCAAATGAATTCATGTATTCATTGAATTATGTCTTTAATTATTTAACTTTAAACTGTTCTTGCTTTTTGTATTTTTAATTAGTTTGAAAATGAGACGTAAAAAAAATGTAACTTTTCTCATATTAGACGCGAATAATTGTAACTTTCACTCAATAGGAAACGTCGTGGTGCCATCAATGCCAAGCAACTTGCTTACCTCCAAAAGTACCGTCCCAAGTCCCGCCTCAAGACCCAAAATGGCCTGAAGCAATGCTGCATCCAATAGAAGCTCCTATCTTCTGCTTTCGTCATTAGGATGCCCACAGTGAATGTGGATGGTTGTGGTGTGATGGAGAACTTATTATTTCTGTGTTTTAGAGCAGTGTATTTATTTAAATGGGCAGTGTTTAAATTTACTTTGGAGTAAGAATAAATTGTATTCATAAAACATACGTACAGTATTCCTCTTCTTAAAATTTGCAGGGATCAAATTTTTCTTGGTCTGAATCCACAATCATCCACTAGTCTTTCATATCCAAGTATGGCATTTTAAATCAAAATAATAATAATAAAATGTATATTTTGTTTTGCTTTCGTGGTTGGGTTTTAGTAGGGTTATCAGGCTGTTATTTGAGTGAAGTGCATAATACCTATTTATGGTGCAACAGTTTTTGTTGAATTCATCAAGCGTCTGTTCAGTACAAATTGGACAACTCTGAAAGTATGCAAATTTTTCATAAGAAACCTCCTCTGAATTATGCACAATGCTGTTTTAGCAAATAAAAATAAGTTTAGTCATCTGCTACTTATTATTTATCGGGATTAATTTTTATTAAAAAAGATTTGTGAATTTTTGACATTAAAAGAATGGAAATTATTTATGTCTTTTAACACAACTTAATTTCAGTACTTAGAGATGAACCGAGTTTTATAGTGTATAAATTATTTATTCCATTGCTTGCAAAAACCTAATGCTGCTTTCTTTGCCTGTTGATCAGATTTGTTCTAATGCAGTTAATCTCTGGACTGAAACTGTCCTTGGATATCAATAGAAAGTGTCATCTGTTTGTATTCTGCTGCACAATAATACTTAGCGTTGTTTGTCTGTAGATAACCAAAGCACAGGCAACCCCTGTTATTTATGGAATAGAGAAATACTATATGTATATCTGTTTGAAGAGAATCTAGTGTAAGATATATTTTGTATTAGATATTTGTAAACAAAATGAAGGAACATTTGATCCTTCTGAATTTTTATGATTTTTAAATGTTCATCTATTTTTGACTCTACTTTTGGTGTATATTTAATAAGCTGGACAATAAAAAAAAATTCCGAAGTGAATATATGTTGCTTTTTTTCTTTTGCTACATAAATTGCTTTCGAAATTATGAGTGAGTTTTGTTTGTATAATATCTTAAGGCAACATTGAAAATTAAAAGAATTTAAAAAAATTATTTGAATAAATATTCCTTTGTTTAAAATTCAACAACATTGTAGAATACAACCCTCTACTTATTATTTAAGTATAGGGTTTAGTCCATTAACTAACTATAGATGTTTCCATATGATTTCACATGTTTGATTGTAATAGATGATGATAAGGAGGTTAAAATGCAGTATTGTGGTGTTATATATACTTTGTAACCTATAGAAGACAAGAAAATGTCATACTAAACCTTGAGTATTACTTTATTTGCTTCAGCATTGTTACTTACGGCTCATTTTCGAGAAAAGAAATTATGGTATAATTTTCATCTGAAAAATTTTACTGCAATTAAATAATAAAAAAAAGAATTAAATTTATTTTTACTACTTAGAATCGAATATACGCAGTATATTACTTGCAAAGCCATAAGCATTTTTGATTAACTGCTGAAACACACCGATTTTAAAGTTTTATTAATAAAGACTAGTTAAAAATACAAGGGCTTTTTGCCCGCTTATAACCATATGCGACCACAATCTCCAGACTTGAATAAAGATTACTTAAAAAAGGAAGTAAAGGGGAGTTCTTGAAGAAAGCATTGTTTTATTTTTAAAGAAAAATTCGCTATCTGTGATCATCTTGAATATTGCATTCCTAGCTGTTGATTTGAAATACGCTTCTATTTAAACATTAGCACTCTTGTCTCCACACGAGCACCACTCAAGACATGACTCATTTTGATGTTTCATTTATTTGGTTTTTAATTTTGATTGTTGAAAATACCAATAGAGCAGTAAAAAAAAACGTAAATTAATTTTTGGAGGAAATTTAACACAATCATGCATATGTTTATTTTCAGAGCAACAAACATGTTCTTGTATAAGGTGATTAACTGTGCATTGATTACTTTTCAAAGGATTAAAACTGATTTACTGAAAATTATGAATAAATTGAAGATTGAATATTTGTAGAAATGAATTGCCCTTTTTTTGCGTGTCTACTTCTGAAATTGTAATAACTATTAAATGTGAACAATTGTTTAAATATCACAGTTATATTAGAATTAGTATGACATTTAAATATCTCATACTTTGATATAAGTTTTGTTTACCAATTATTACTAAGTTTTTTGTTTTTTTTAATCCTGAAATATGAAACCTAATATTTAACATGTAGTTGATCTTTATAATTCCTATCTCCTATCCGATATCCATTCTGTAGGATGCACAGTTCTCATATTCTTGTTAAATAATTATAAAATTCGTAAAATAACAAACCTTCCGATTAACTTTTAATAATTAATACTAATCTACTATTTCCGAGTTTTCTAAGCCCTAAAAGAAATTTCTATTCTGGCATCTGTATAATAATGCATCTTGTATTTTGATATAAAAGTTAAAAGGATAACAAATATAAACAAATAATATTTCTCTTATCTTGGAGTGACATTTCATCTTCAATTCTTATTTTATTATTAAAAATTTGCTCTGAAAATTTTTTGTGGAAAAAATAATAGTAATTCGAAAATCCAGTTTCATATATTGTTCATGCGAGTTTTTTAAATTTTGCTTAACTTTATAACTGTGATAATGTACGCTCAAAAATTGTATTTAGTATTGTAATTACACATAATAATTACTCGAATCAGTTCTATTAACTAAAACATTTTTTATAAGTAATGTACGAAGAGAAAGTAATTAATACCAAAAAAATTGAAATTCGAAATTTTGACAATTTTTTATTTTTAGTTCCATGAATCCGGAAAACGCATTTTGCTACATTATGTCTGTGAGAATTACTCAAATAAATGCTCTGATCTAAACAAACGAAATTTGGTGTATGGATTTATCATTTTTTAAACGAAATTCAAATGAAGATAATCTAGTTGTTTAAGTATGGATGAACATGGTATCAAGAGAGCTGAAGTGGTAAAGAAATAAAATTAGGTACACTGGCTTAATACCTAAAATATAGTACACAAATCAGATTTTGAACCACATCCAACAAGAATAGATCAGGTCTATTTTCACATGCGTGCCAACACAGTAACTTAAATAAATTTTGGTATGTCATCTTGTGACTACAATTAAGGGCATGCTGTATGTATCATCATGTAGTAAAATAAAAACTTGTTTATTTGATGCCAGAAAGTTACAGCTCCAATCATCAGTTCTCGCTTTATCTAAGCAATGGAGCTGTCTGAAACATTAATTTGTTGCAATACGTCGGTACTTCCTGTTGTTACCGGCATTTTAACCCACTGATTGTGCCTTAGGAAACACTGAAAATGGTAAAAAATTACCAAGTTTTTCTACCTTGTATGTTAGTATACTTGTATCAAAGAAGGCAAGTGGAAATCTTAGGATTGATTTTCAACTTCATGTTGTTGTTGTTGTTACTAATCTTGGAATCATCTAGTAGGGCTAGACAATTCCCATCAATCAAGAAAGTCAATCCAATTGAGGATCATGGCGGACTTTGTCTTTGCTTGGTGAATTTTAATTGTCGACTTTGTTGACCCATTAAAAGGTTTCTTCCTGAAAACTCCTTATATCAATCCAAATGTTAACAAAGGTATTTTATTGTGATATATAAAAGTTTTTATTGGTGAAAAATCACAAATTTATACAGGAAACGTTATGTAAAGGAAGTTGGACGACTCTGTAACAAGAACATTCAACATCCAAAACATAACTCCATTAATACTAAACAAGATTCAGCCATTTTACTTCCATTTAAAACAACGCAGTACCTCAGAAAAAATTTCTTTCAATTTTAATGGTTAAAATTATATTTTATCTTTATTTTATGTGAAATGGTACATTATAACTCTTCTGTAAAAATATAAAAAAAATAATCAATATATTTTTTAAAATTTTGTGCTTTTTAAAATTTTTTTAAAAGGCCTTTTTAAAAATGGAGATTTTTCTCCAATTTTTTTTCTGGGCAGTTATTAGTATACTACGTAAAACTTAGTATGGATTTCCTCCTGTCAGTGGTATTTAATTTTTTATTGCAAAAAACATCTGAAAAATACAGGAAATCTGACTGTGGACATTTTTTAAAAAATTACTACTCACCTTAAAGCTAATTCCACTGTAAATTTTATAACACATATATTTATGAACATTCATAAAAAATGTCACACCATTACCTCCATTTTACATAAAGTTTTAGGCTTTCGGAATGTTGTATACAAGCAAAAAATGAACATGGAGAAAAAGGCATTTAAACTTTTTATTCTTCTAAATGATTATATAAAATTAATCCAATTTGTCAGTAACTTTTACAAAATGTGATTCAAATTATTCTAAATAATTTAAAGTTAAAAAACGCAAAAGATTATGGAAACAAAATTTTATATTTGTATAGTGAAGATGCATAAAGAAGAAATAATGAATGATCAAAATTTCACAAATCTTATCATAATACCTTTAAAAAATTAATACACAGATCAAAATTGATTGAATGTATATTCCTGTTGCTATTTCTATTATTCTGTTAGTTATTTCTGTTATAATTTCTTATTATTTCTGCTATTCTGTTTGATCGACGCATTGTAACTTTTGAGCATTTGCTCCAAATGACACTGTGGGGATTCTCATTGACGTTTCGTGTCTTGAACCAAATACAAGGACATTCATTTGATGAAAGTCCTTGGTAAATTGGCAATATTTTTGCCAAATGAGCTTTTTTTATAGCTGTTTGAGTCTGAAAAGTGGGCTTGGTAACATTGTTTACTTTCCTGTCATACATCAAAAATTCATCAATAACTAAATCTATACTTATAATAAAGCTCAATGTGTGTGTGTGTGTTTTGGCGCTCTACAGGCCAGATCTTTCCACCTAGAGCTACTAAATTTAACATGTGTATACTTGGACACCGGGAATGTACACCTCAGAGCGATTTTTTCGAATTTTTAATTATAATTAAAATTTAAGCGAAATTTTGACGTTTTTCCTCTTTGACTTCAGAAAATATTATCACACAAACATGATTTTTACATCTAGTTAAAGATTTCAGAAAATTAGCTTTCTAATGGCATTATTGTTTCAACGTGTAACTTAAGCTTTTAATGATTTTTTAAAAGAAATATTTTAACCATTTTTTTCAACATATTTCGGACAAAAAAATTAAAATTTAATCTGCACGTCTAAGGGAAAAAAATTAGTTTTTATCAACGTGTTCCATCATATTGACATAAGTTCGCATTTTTTTAAAAAAATGAACTATTGCAAATTAAATCTAAAAAAATGTAACTTTCAGCACGTGACTGGATAAAATAAAACAAATATTAAAGGTGAACTTTCTAAAAAAATTAATGCAAAGCGAAGGATTGTATGATCGTTTGCAATATCTATATCATTAATTCAGTAAATCATCTTTATTTACGACTAGCCGCCTTTGGCGACCAGCTGGTTCGCCATGAGTAATGCGTTCTAAAATTTTCAATTAAGTCGCATATTCATTAGCCTTGAAGTAATTCCGGGCATTGATTGGCCTGAAATTAAAAATGATTTTTCTGTGATGTTGCCAAAATAATAAATATGTTTTTTTAAAGAAAGCGAAAAAGGAAAAAAAAAAAAAAAAAATTGAATAAATGATTTAGATGCAGCGAACGATTATAGAAACCTTGGTTTTGCATTTATTTTTTTAGAAACTATCACATTTTATAATGGAAAAAAATTAATGAATTAATGATACAGATATTGCAAACGATTATAGAAATATGCCATTAAGTCGGGATTCCAATGCATATCCTGTCTAAATTCAAACAGGTTTACCATAAACCTTGGCTTTGCATCTATTTTTTTAGAAAATATCACATTTTATTGTTCTTTTATTTTATCCAGTCACGTGCTCAAAAATAAACATGGTTAAAATATTTCTTTAAAAATAGAGGCTTAAGTTATACATTAAAACACTGATACCATTAGAAAGCTAATTTTTTTTTATCTTTAAATTGATGTAAGAATCACGTTTGTGCGATAATGTGTTTGGAAGTTATAGCGGAAAAACGTCGAAATTTCGCTTACATTTTAATTAATTCAAATTCTAATTACAAATGCGGAAAAAGGGCTCCGAGGCGACATCCAAGGTAAGCATGTACCAAATTTGGTAGCTGTAGGTCCAATGGTGTGACCAGTAGAGCTCCAACACACACACACATTGAGCTTTATTATGATATAGATAAATGTGATTGTATTTATACAGAATACGCTTTGAAATTCGGGTCCAATGGCTAATTTGAAAATCATTAATAACATACTTATTGTTTAGTACTGTTAACTTGGTCTAAACGAAGTAAATAATTGCATTTTATGTAGCTTGAGTCAAACAATGCATTGTTGAATAATGAATTTTAAATTTTTCATACTTTTACACTGTGAGCCTATTTGACAAAATATTTTTACTAATATTTTAAACAAAATTAGTTACATCAATTAATCTTCTAAATCTTCTTCGATGTAAGTATCATTGAAACTTATTTATAAGAATGAAAGAATATTATTGCGAAAACGTTTTCCTTTAGATTTTTCTGCCTACCATCTTGAAGAAAATATCAATTTCATGCCAATCAATGCCCGAAATGACTCCAAGGCTGATAATAAAATGAATATGTGTTTGCGTATATGAATGAATGTGTTTGTGTATGTGTGCGTGTTAGGGCACTACACACCAGACCATATGATCTAGAGCTACCGCACTTGGTATGTACATATTTATTTTGGTAGTAGAGTAAAAAGTTTTTGTCTACTTAAAGAACCCAATTCATTTTCCATTGCTCATTTCCACTTGTGCCTATAAGCAATATTTATTGCTTCGATGTAAGTATTCATAATATTATTAACAGTGTTAACTGACATTTGTTTGGATTTCAGCCTTTCGGAAAGCCAAAGTGAGATTTGATTTATATCATCATTATACAAATTCAACATGTGCCACTTGGGTTTTCATCCTTCCATAATTTAATCTGTCTCACGCGGAGTTACAGGCCAGATTGCGAATGAATTATTACTTTATCTTGTTGCACGTTCTGTGGCAATTTGTAAACCA
>JAPMOQ010012558.1:1601680-1621944 GCA_026543055.1 Argiope trifasciata
CTCTCTTTTTTTTTTTTTTTTTTTTTTTTTTTTTGTTCTGGAGATTGCAAGCAAATAATTTATACCACAAGTATCCACTTGCATTTTTTTCTATAATAATTACTCTTATTTCTGGAAGAATCTTTCAATGTAATTGATCGCTCCTCAGTTACTTTTCGGTTTTTAATATTGTTACGAACCTGTGGTTTTGCTTTCCCGCGCAAATACTGTCAATGTAAGGAAGACAGATTGACAGTAATGTGTATGGAATAGTGAATGGGTGTGACGTCAGAGGTCCCAAGGCTTGGCGACAAACTTGGCGACCATTTGGCGACTTGGCGACGAATTTGGCGACAAAATGGAAAGTACCTGAAACATCGAGAATTTTCCCGATCCGTCCACTAGGAGCCGAGATCCAGCTAGAACGCTCCTGATTGGTCGAGAAGATGTTAGCCCCGCCTACTACAGGTATATATAAGGCAAGCGGCTAAGTGAGTGAAGTCAGTGTGTGAAATAAATCGGGCGAAGTCAGTGAAATCAATCGAGTAAGTTAGTGTGGAATCAATCGGGCGAAGTCGAGAGATAAAGTCGAAGCGAAGCAGCGGAGAAAAGGGAAAGGAGGAAGAATCCAGTGGAGTCAAGCCGAAGTGCGGCAGTGGAGATAAGCCGAAGCTGTACGGCCTGGTGTTCAACGAAGACAAGTAGCGCTGTGGAGTTTATTGAGAAGACCTAAGAGATAGAGGTCTTGAACTGTGGAGTCCTGAACGGAGGACTGCTAATCTCTGTGTAACATATACTGACGAAGCCTGCGTCGTGTGTCTTAGCCCATTGTGCCGTCGTCGGGAACGGAGCTGTCCCAAACTAAAGAGTAGTCCCGTTGTGCGAAGTAGTAAGTCGAAAGCAGAGGCAAGAAGAGACAAAGGAATAGATCAGCCTGTTCTGGAGAGACCCAGGAGGTGTAAAGCGAATCCCTTAAAGATTCCCTCTCCGGCTGAATCCTGTCTAGCCGCTCTGTGGACATTGTCACTACAGAATTTCTGCCTGTGGACTACTATCTGCAGTGTGTTGTCCTGTGTGTACGTCTCGGCTGTAAATAGTTATCCTGTACATAGTTGTTGTGAATATTTGTCGTCTGTGTGCTGTCCTGTCCTGTTCCTGTAAATAAACGCCTGTGTTGTGTCCGTCAACTAAAGGACTGATCATTCTGTGTGAGTCATCGTCATCTAACACCATACACAACCACTATATATACTACGAGGTAAAAAAAAGAACCCGACGGATTAATATAGAGAAAAATCCGTAACAATATCATAAATTAGATAATCTCTCTAACCTATTCTGACATTAAATCATGTGTTCTAGACACTTTATTTCACGTTACTTTCGGAATATAAAAATAAACCAGACAAGCAAACACTGTGTTGTTATGCTAGATACCCGGAAACTTCAATTAATAGTTTCGATCCTAAGTTTTAGGTAATTTCATTAGACAATGATCCGGCTCTTTCAATAGACCCAAAAATGTTTTTTTTATGTATTACATAATTTTGCTATGCCTATAACCATCCCACGTGCTAGTAATAAATATTCAAAGTTTTATCGCAATCCGATGAGCAGCGCATTCATTTATCTTTTCACATTTATCGCAAATTCGAACTAAATAAATAAATTCAATCCAGTTTCAAGGGGTTACGAAAAAATTCGTTACTCAGTTCTTGCCAGCTTTCATAACAAAGTTTTTATTGCTTGTAACTTTGTTTCTCTTAGCGGCTCGTTTTTTTTTTTTTTTTTTTTTTTTTCCCAAATTTATTTTTACTATTTCTCATTCGGTTTAGTTTATGATGTGATAAAATCATCGTTCCAAATAATATATAATTTTTCGAAAAAAAATTAATTCATACCAGACCTCTGCTAAGAAATGCGAGTCCGATTCAAAAATTGAAGGGTTCTGTATACTACTCTCTCTCGAAAGGACTTAAGGCAGACAGTACTTTCTCAGTACTCGTTACTGCGAGACATACTGGTTAAATTTAGGTATGTAGCAAATTTAATTTCATTTCCAAATTTTTCAACAAGTGAAAAGTTTTTTTTTTCTTTCTTTTGACTTTTTTGTTATCCAGACGCAAATGTCGCCAATGTGAACCAAACGCGAGTCAAGTTACCAAGCGAAGTAATTGTTAAAACAGGCGAAATTTGGCGGAATTCTACATTATTTGGCAATTTCTCTCTGCGTCACCCTAATGGAAAAGTACTTTTTTAAAAAAAGAAAATTAATTTGTTTTATCTAACGAATAAAAGGTGAATTTGAAATACCGCAACTATTAAAAGAGAGATGAATTTCGAATTTCAATAACGCCTTAATATCATGGAACTGAACTCCATAAAAAAAGTTCATACACGCAATGAGCAGAACACAGATTAAAGCAACAGGGTGATAATGTCTGACAATTTTACGGGATCATGAGCGTGAAATTACGTGAAACCCTTTTCAGGGCTATGGAAAGCATGCTTACCACCAAATTTATTAGTCGCTGAATGAAGTTGCTGTTGTTGTTGTTACTTATGGCGATTACAAGCCCGCTGATAATTATCTGTCAGATATTTAAGCCAAAATGAGCTTCTCTTTTTTTTTCAGTAGCGCCAACTAGGCCCAAGAGTACGACTTAGCTTCTTTACATTCGCTTGCACAACCCTTTTTTACATGGAGGCACACCCACACACCTCACAAATAGAATACAGAACAACCATGCCTGAACCGCGGCGTCCAGTCCAATCGGAAAAACATGCTGCCCCTAAGCCAGGACCCAGGTTGAATGAAATCAAATATGTAGACATAAGTTTTCGCAAATCTCTCAATAACAGAGATTTGCGAAATTTTTAGGAGAAATTCTGAATTTTGTGGTGTTTCAATTCTTTATCTCACGTAAAAAAGATGTGTCTTGATTTTTTTTGGTTATTACTTAGAAAATCAAATTGAAAATTTATTTAATAAGCTGAACGAATTATTTTCTCTATGCCAATTTTAATTCTAAAAATATTTTCATATACAATGATTAGAAAAAGAGGCGATTTTAATTGATATTAAATATAAATGATATTCACGGTTAAGCGTCTAGAAGATTATTTATGTAAGAAAAAATGAATGTTTGTCTGTATGTCTCTTATGCACTATTGTACCGCTCATCCGATTCCAATAAAACTTGGACAACATATTGCTTGTACTTATGGGAAGGTTATAATCTTAATACAATCATCTAAAGCAGCCACACTCAACCTTTTTTATATAGGGGCCACAAACACGTTTCAGTCACGGTAGCCCGGGCCGCAAGTAAAAAATAATTAAGCGTATAAATGAAAAAGTAATATCAACCTAATGAATTATTTAGTTTAATGTAAAAAAGAACTTTTAACAAAGATGCTTACTTACTTATATGTATATCTAATGAGACTTTTGGAACTGAGAGCAATTTTTTAAAACTTTATCAATATCTGGCTTGTCGTTGCATGCTACTCTTATATCATCCAAATGGGAATCTGTCAGTTTATTTCTATATACAATCTTTGTGTATTTCAAATTTGAAAAAGATGATTCGCACACATACGTTGACCCAAAAAATGTTAGCATTATTTGGGCACATCTTTGCCCGCTTTTATATTTTTGGGGAACAATGCTCCAAAATTCCACATATTCCCTTTTTTCTTTGAAAATTACTTCCAGGTTGGTGTCATTTTTAAAATCAATAAATTCATCAAACAACTCCGAGTAATTACAATTTAAAACTGAAGCCAACTCAGAAATAGTTGGTGTCTTTAAATGCCATGGATTTTCTACAAGTAACAAACAATTTTTTATTTTTCTGAGATCTTGAAACATTTTTTGAAATTCGTTTAATAGTGCAGTTATAAAATTTGAAATTATGGAGCAGTTTTCTTCTGAAATGTTAATACCGTCCTCTCTGGTTTTTATAATAGTTGGAAAATTGTGCAGCTGTTTGTTCTGTATTTCATTATAATAAATACTTAGCTTTTCCTCAAATGCAAACACTTTATTTGCCATATTGGACACTATGTTATTTTCGCCTTGTAGACTCTGATTGAGATTGTTTAGTTTTTCCGTAATATCACATAGAAAACTTAAAAGACACCACCATTCATCGTTTTGTTATTCTGGGTACCCTTTATTATTTTGTTCTAAAAATAGGATTATTTCATGGTGTAATGAAAAAAACCTTTCCAAAACCTTTCCTCTACTAAGCCATCGCACCGAGGTATGCAAAAGAACGTCGCTGTGCTCACTTCCCAGTTCTTCAAGAAGGGTTTTAAATTTTCTGTGGTTCAGTTCTTTTGCTCGTATATAAGTGACAATATTGATAACTGTTTTCATTACAGCTTCTATTTCTGGTTGTACAGCACGGGCCGCCAAGTTTTCTTGATGGATAATACAATGGAATGTTATTAAATTGCTGCAATTATATTTTTTCTTAAATAATGAAATGAAGCCATTTTCGGATCCAGTCATTGAAGGACAACCATCTGTACACAAACACACGATTTTTTGCACATCAATTTCATGATGTTCTAAAAAATTACAAATAGTATCAAGGTAATCCGTGCCTCGGGTTTGACCTTTCATTGGCAGTAATTTTAAAAAGTTTTCATGAATTTCATTGTTTTCTGTACAATATCTAGCAAACACCGAGCACTGCGATGTTGCTGAAATATCGGTGCTGGCATCAAATGCTAAACTGAAAAACTTGCATCTTCTTAGGTTTTTTAATATATCATCGGAAATAAATTTAGAAATGTCTTCAATACGCCTGGTGCAGGTTGAATCCGAAAGCTATATTTTTTTTATATCAGATACTATTTGTTTTTTGTTACTGTATTTATCAAAAAGTATATTAGCAGCACTAATAAAGCATTCCTTTACAATTTCCGCATCGGTAAATGGTTTCAAATGATTACCAAGAATGTAAGAAATTTCATATGATGCTTTTGTTACCGCCGAGCCTTGTGATAATGCCGTGAACATAACATTTTGTTGCTCATGCAATGATCTCTTAAAAAAACTCAATTTCTCATTTCTCAAAGACGATCCGGGAGGAAACGTTTCATCAAAATCTTTATGTTTTGAAGTGAAATGACGAGAAATATTGTATTTCTTCAATATGATACTTTCCCGACATATCAAACAAGTAGCTGCGTTGTTTTTATTTGGCACAACAAAATAATCAGATTCCCACTCATCTTGAAACAATCTATTTTCACTTGATATTTTTCTTTTATACTTCGACAACTCTCCTGACATTATTTTGAAAATAATAGGTATACTTAATTTACAAAACAAAAATATTATTTGGCAGAGGACACGGGTACGTACACAAATTTAGTTTAATAATTTAGATTAAATTTATAACAAGTTTAGTTTCGATCGACAATCAAAGCGACACGCACTTAGGTCCATGGATCTTACGGTCTGGCCACGCGCAAACACGAGCGGCGGGGCAACTTGCCAATTAGTAAAACACACGTCTCATTACACATGACAAGCAATGTTTAGCTTCGCAAGTCGCCCCGCCGTCCGCGTTTGCGCGTGACAAGACCTTTAAGGGGATTCCCGACGCCGCGTATTTCGTATCGTTCGCGCAACCATAGATTACAGACCTTTAAGGGGATTCCCGCGCCGCGTATTCCATATCGTTTGCGCAACCATAGATTAGGATAGTTTGCGTTTCCAATTTAAGCAAATTATTGATATCGCTCACATTCCCATACTTCCCGTTCAATTACCAACTCTTTGAAGGGCGCGAAATTTGAAATTGTTTACAAATAAGTTGTAACTACCTAGTTTAATAATTGGGCCAACCAAAATGCCTCCGCGGGCCGCATGCGGCCCGAGGGCCGCAGGTTGAGTATAGCGGATCTAAAGTATAAAAAAATATTTCCAGGTCTATTTACCGCAACTATTAACCATGGATTAACCTCCAAATAACTCGCCACAAAGGCAATAGATTCAGTAAACACGCTAAATTCTAGCTAGACGTTAATATTTTGGAGCTATTGCATGTAAATGCAATATAACTCTTTCTCTAAGGTAACCATTTTATTAGAGAACGTGCGATCAAGTTTTAGGGGAACCAATCCATTAGGTTTGAAATTTTAACTGAACATTTAATAAAATTTTTGTGTTTTTTGCAGTCACTCCCGAAAATATTACGGTACAAATAATTGTGCACCATCTTAGTTTTCAAAAAATTTTCTTTTCAACTATATTAAAGATTTTATGGTATAAATATATTTCTATGTTTAATACATTTTAAAAGAAAATATTTTAATCCCATTTTCTAACATTAAACTTGAGAACACTGTACGAATATTAAACGAATCACGAGACACAAATTCTTTCATTACCATTCTGAAAGAACACCAAGCATTACAATTCTGGAAGAATACACAAATCAAATACATATAAATGAATCTTTGTTTGTTGAATAGAATACTAAAAGTAGAATAAATACTATTTATTTTTCTTCTTTATATATCCTTCAATTTCAATGAATTCACTGCCGTCAAGAAAATAACTACCATTCTCCCTATCATTCTTAATTAAAACGACTGTTTCAAATTCCAAACGATATTTCCAAAATTATGACTTCTGCAGCAGCAACGCGGCAGGTACCAGCTAGTTATCCATAAAAATATGTTTATCCAGATAGAATGCTTTGTATTCATGTTCATTGATAGATTTTACTTTATTTTCACATTACTAATTTTTCTTAATATTCTTTAAGTGTTCATTTGTTCCATTATCATGTTCCTTCCCGAGTTCTTTGTCTGTAGCTTCGAATTTTGCATGCAATCCCGTTGACACTTTAAAGAATCAATCGAAAGATATATTAAAATCGCAGAACGAGCATGTTTAACGCAATAGGTACCTTGAAGATATTTGTATTAAGTCAGGATATTTCATAATTAAAATTTTAATTTACCATTTTATCTCCATTTTCACCTTACACATAAATTGTGTCTGTTGATGACACAATTTTTGTACACTACTTTTTCCTTATATTAGAAAGATATTTCAAAATATTTTTAATTACATAATTGTAAAGGAAAGTCAACTACAAAATACAGGGTGTTACAAAACTAACGATCCATATTATAAAGGGTGATAGAACTCGCCAAAACAAACCACTTTCACCATACAACATGGCGTCGAAATGTAAACGTCGGGTATCAAGAGGGTACTTGCCTCAAAGCTGTTCCTTCTATCTTTGAAATGGCGTGACGAACTTTTGTCCTCACTGATTGGTCACTCCTTTGACAAAAAGAGGCAAAAAAGTTACGTCATTTTTGTGACGTTTTATTGCACATGAAGTATGATAAGAAAGTGCATTCAAAAAAGGCGAATGTCGACATTTGCCGGTGTGAGTAAAAAATAAAAATATTTTATCAAATATTTCGGTCAGCCCACCAATCGGCAATTCGGCTGACATTCACCTGTGAAAATCGATACTCTAAAGATTACATTCTTTCACAGTAGCATATAAATAAAAGTTATAGGAAAAATGATTTTTTCCCTTCTTTTAATATTTATAACAACAATAAGCAGAAGTTATGATTTTTCTATAATTGGGATCACAATTTGAGGAAAATTAGTTACTCCTTAATTTCATAGAGGGCAGCACGAAATCTAAGTAGTTGCATAAATAGGGAATGATAAAAAGACTACAACAGTCAAATTACTATGCGCTTTTTATCTTGCCAATTTAAGCATCTTCTAAAAATGAGATATTTAAGAAAATGAGATTTTAGTAAATATGAAGCCGATCTAGAAATAGAGTCTTATTTTGTAATTTTTGGCACAATATAGGGATTAACTTTCACTCTTCGGAAAAGTCTCTCAGTCGGAAAAGCTTTGTAAGACTTGGTGAAGTAAAACGATGCCAAAATAAAACCTTTTGTTACTTTTTTTGGCCATGAAACATACTGCTAAAACGCCGCACTTTTAGGTATTAACGAAGATTTTGGGGTATTTTTCCGTTAACCGGGCGCAGTGAGAAATCCCCAAATAATGCAAAATTCCGCCTACTTTGACATTCGGTTCGCATGACGACTTGGCTCGCATTTGGTTCACATTGCCGATATTTGCGTCCGGAATAGGGTCGCGGTGGCCTGGTGGTAAGGTCACGGCTTCAGAACCGGAGGGTTTCAGTTTCGAGGCCCAATTCCACCAAAGAACCGTCGTGTGAGGGGGTCTCTTGCACGTATGGCTTCTCCACGCCCTCCCGCTGGAGTGGTATGGTGAAGAGGGTGCCAGCTCAGGTGTCGACCTCGCCATCTGACCATGGCTCAAAATGACGAAGTCCGCCCTAAAATAGCCCTAGTGTTGCTTTACAACGGGACGTTCATATAGCTAAATTAAACTAATTAAGCACCGGAATATTGAAAAGTACCATATTCGGAAATTTAATCAGACAAAGACCGAATAAAAGTCACACACATTTATATGATTAAATAGTATTCTAATACTTTTTGTCATCAATGCGCTAGTGAAAAAATCATAAACATGCTGTACGATGTTCTCGTACAACAAGCGAGTTTCCCAACAGATTTAAAAAGAACTGTGTTACTTACTACAAGTTTCCCATTATCGATGCATGAACCTCTCCAAGTTTTCAAAAAAATATATTCGCATTGTGAACTTCATTGCAACAGAATGGCAACGAGATGTCACAAAAGTAAAAAAGGAATGTTGCTCTTTACAAATAAATCCATGCATTACGAGATCTTAGTATAGGAGAGAAAAATCCCTTTCATCAGTCTGAAAATTTCATGAGCTAATCCTGTTCTAAATAGCATTCTCTTCTTTTCAATAAATATTCTCTTTCATGACAAAAAATTTATTTTTGTTCATGTTACCATCTTTCAAAACTTAGTCTGATGCTTTTTAAGCTCTCTGCGTTTGCAGGAGTACAAAGAAAATTAAAGCATTTTTTCAATAATTACTTTTAAACTCACAACAGAAATCCTGTCCAAACAAATTTCTGTTTCAGAAAATTAACGCACATTAGATTAAAAAAATCCATTTTGATCATCATTACCATGGTAAAATTGCTTCGTTTTTCTGATATAATTTTGACTTGAATGGTAATAATTAGTTTTTAAGATTTTAAATCGTCACGAGAGACATTTCTTTGATCTTCAAGGTATACTTTCTTAGCCGACATTAAGGACCTGCCCATAAATTTCTTTATAGAATGAAAATTTGAGCTATGACGTTATTTTACAGCTTCATTAGGAAACTTTTGTACCTCTGTATGTCAGAAATAAATTGGCATAATTTTTTTTATTGCAATGAAAGTAATTAAAAAATTATACTGTATTAAAACGGTAGTAAGAATAAGCATTTAATACTGAAATGAATTGGAATTCAGAAACAAGAATAAATTATTTATATTTTGTAACAGAATGGCAATAAAATGGAACATTAGAATGACGTGGAACATAGAACACATGAAGTATTAAAGAACATGGAACATTTGGAGATTAAAGACTAACTCAATACGAATTGAAGAACGAATTACAAAGTAAAATAAGAAGGCAACACATTTGAAGTAAATATTTAAAATATATTCTGCGTGGAGATTTCCACCTAAATTTTGATAGCAACAGTTATGTTTTCGAAGACAAAAAGTTTTAAAATATAATTAATGATAAAAAAAAATTTCCCTCTCTTTTCTTCTATGTGCTTGGGATCTTGAAGTAGTGAAGAATAATTTTAATTCTAATTTTTATAAATTAAAATGTAACTTCTCCTCTCATGATTTTTTTCAATTGATTTAATCTAAAATTTTGATGCATACCAAGAGTTGTCAAAAGTGTAAAAATGGAAGGTCTTGTGAGTAGAAATTCGATTTTTACTACCTAAGGCTGAATTTTTTTAAACTCAATAATCTTGGTGCTATATTTCGGTGAAAAATTCCGATTAAATTAGTGATTTTTTGCTTTTTATTTAAAGCATGTAATTAAGTTTATAATAAAATACATAAGCAATAAAATTAAGCTACTGACATACCTTGAAATTTACTGCATTTTCTCCATTTCATAAGTTTTGTTTTTAATCCAACCAGAAGTTTGGAATTATAAAGGGCATATGGTGTCTTTAAAAATTTCTGAGCATTAACCATTTAAAAAAAAGCAATTATGACTTTCTAGGTGACGTTTAAAATAACTCAGAAGGTGACAAAAAATATAAAGAAAGAGCGCATTATTTCCAAAGGATTCACAATTATTCTATTCGGCAAAATATTATTCTATTAGATTCAAAATTATTCTATTATATCTATTCGGCAAAATTCAAAAAACTTCTATAAAATCGTATTAAAAAAATTCCGCGTAAAAAGTATTTTTAAAAGGCATTTATTTTACTATAATATTTTTAATTTTTAAATTTCAGCAGCAAAAATTCTCCGCAATAAAAATTTGTACAAAAAAGAACGCAATCCACTCATTCCAATTTTTGGCAGCAATTAATTAATTTTTTTAAATCAAATATTCTAAATTCTAATATGGAGATGCAGTTCATAGAGAAAGAGGCCATCTTTTCGGTTTTGCAGATAAATCGATAGCTTCTTCCAGTTGCAAGATGAGTTTTTTAAAAGTAAATAAATAAATAAAATAAAATCACTTAAAAAAATAAAAGAACATTCCTTGCTGTTCGAGTAAATGTTTCGCTATAATAATAATAAGAAATTATACAGCAGAGGGTTTGAGTACAATGTTCTAGATTAACAATTCTGTGTTTAATATACTTGTAACAAATATACAATGATTAATCAATCGTTTAAAAAATTATTTATATCTAGAAAGTAGAATTTCAAATGTATCCGCAGAAATGATTTTTTATTCGTAGCAATAATTTTTTTAATTGTGAGTGTATCATTACTAATTTTTTTTTCAATCTTCTAACGCATATGCATAAATTAATCCTGTGATTTTAGTTTGCAATGAAATGTAAAAATGTTAAGTGGGTTATCATTGATCATCGCATTTTGCAATTTTTTCTTCATAAAAAGTTATTATTCTGCAGACAATTATAATCGCGTTAGTTTAGAATGATATAAAACCAATTTAGAATATTTAACACAAATTGCAGGATTTAAACTCACGATTTAAAAATATTTATGCAAAAATTATAGTCGCATATTTTTTTGCAGCATGTTTTGCTACAGCATATTGCACGTAATTTCACGAATCGAAAATTGCTTTAAAGATATTTTTATTGACAAGATTTTTTTTTAATATAATTCATTTCAAAAGCAAGGTGGAGAGGTGTAATTGGAAGAAAAGAATGTATGTCTATTAATAGGGTCCAGCGGTTGACCTGATAACCGATGACCTTTGCGAAAAGACCGATAAAATAAACAGCTCTCCTGACGTCAGAGCCCGCGCGCCGTGACGTAGGCAGCTTGGCGCCCAAACGTCACCCAAGACGCCAAATGCCCGCGAAAGGTCGACCGAAAAGACTCGAAAAAAGTGATCCAAAAACAAATTTTTTTTTCTTTGTTTTATTGAATGGGAAGATCACTTTTTCAGAGGTTAACAATAAGAGAATCCAAGGTCTAAGAAGTTCTTCTTTCCTTGCTTTTTTTCTTCTTTTGAAAATGTAATATTATAAAGAATGTATGTTATCAGGAAATCCTCTAAAAATAGTTTTTTTTTTTTTTTTTCCTTTTCTTAGTTCTATAATCGCATTTTTATTTTTATAGCAAAGAAATTTATTTTACAGAGGACAATTTCAAAACAAAACCCTGCACTGAAAAGTTTTTTTTTTCTTCTTTTAGCTGCATAACGTCAGAACGATTTCAAAAAAAAAAAAAAAAAAAAAATATTTTGCATGTTTTCATTGATTTAAAGTATTTGTAAAATCCTCAAAAAATTAGTAACACATAATAATTTTTTTGATGCTTCCATAATCTTGCAGTAAATGTTTTTCATAAAATAAAAATAATCAAATTTTAATAATTGCTTAAAAACTCAAATTAAAAAAATAAAGAATATCCAAGAATAAATAATATAAATTTTCATTGCTTTTTCTAACGGTATTATCAAAAAATACATCAAGAAAATACGTTTTCTTTTTCAAAATTTCCATGCATCAAAATGCATGTAAAATATTTATTTATTTTGAAAAAAAATTTATACATATGAAAAAAAGAATTCAAAATAAAAGATAAAATTGCATTCTAATAAAAAAATTAATTTTATATTAATCAGCAAATAGCCGATGAAGAATGTCTAATCCCATAAATGGATTTTTTCCTGTTTTAAAATGGTTTTAATAATATAGTTACCAACTTGGAAAAAAAGTTGTTTTAGATGCATGATAATAGAAACCATTTTGCACTCTTTTATTGATATATTTTATTTTGTTGAAAACAGAAACACCTTATTGAATTAGTAACACACAGTAATCTTTTCATGCTTCCATAATATTGCAGGAAATGGATGCAAAAACTGCCTTTGTGTAATTCATGCAAGTTGTAATCATTGCAATAAAAATTCAAATTTAAAATAATAAAGAATATCCAAGAATAAATAATACAAATTTTTATTGCTTTTTCTAGCTGTATTATCAAAAATGCATCAAGAAAATACGCTTTCTTGTTCAATATTTCCAAGCATCAAAATGTGTCTAAAATGTTTACTTTAAAAAAAAAATCTATTTTATGTATATGAAAAAAAAAAAAAAGAATTCAAAATAAAAAATTAAATCATAATATAATAAAAAAATTCATTCTATATTAATCAGCAAATCGCCGAAGAATGATGTTTAATCCTACAAATGGATTTTCTCCTGTTTTAAGAAGGTTTTAATAATATAGTTACCGATTTGGAAAAAAGTTTCCTTAGATGTAAGATAGTAAAGCCATTTTGCACTTTTATTGATATATTTTATTTTGTGGAAAAACAGAAATTCCTTATTGAATGAGTAACACAGATAATTTTTTCATGCTTCTATAATATTACAGGAAATGGATGCAAAAACTGCCTTTGCATTGTTCATGCAAATTTTAATCATAGCAATAAAAATTCATTAAAAAAACTGAAGAAATATCCAAGAATAAATAATACAAATTTTCATTGCTTTTTCATTGCAAACATTATCAAAAATGCATCAAGAAAATAAGTTTTCTTGTTCAATTTTTCTATGCATCAAAATGTGTGTAAAATATTTATTTATTTTGAATATATATATATATCTGTTTTATGCACATGAAAAAAAGAATTCAAAATAAAAGATCATATATAATATAAATCATAATATAATTTCATTAAAAAAATCATTCTACATAAAATAAGCAAATCGCCGAAGAATAATGTTTAATCCTACAAATGGTATTTTCTCCTGTTTCAAAAATGTTTTAACAATATAATTACCAACTAGGATTTTTTTTTTTTTTTTTTTGAAACGCAATATAGTAAAACAATTTTGCACTCTTTTATTGGCATGTTTTATCTGTTTGAAAACAGAAATTCCTTATCAAATTTTAACTAGTTTCTTAAAGTGCTGGAGCTTTGAAATTCTGTACTTTCGATAATAGTACACTATTTTAATTGGTCACCTGGTCGGTAGGAAGTAATATACTATTTTAATGTTTGTAAAGTTTAGTTATTAACATGTAGACGATTGTAAATAAATTTGGTTCCAAAAGCAATGCATCATCAGGTGAAGTGTTTAAATATTTTATTTTCAATACTATATAATGCTTGTAAATAGCGGGTTATAAATTAATAACTAAAGAGTCAATAGTAATCAGAATATAAAATATTCATATTCTTTAACACAATATCAAAAACGTTTTTTTTAAGTCTAGTATAAATTTATAAAAAATATTTTTAAATATTTTTTTTTATTTAAAATTACTGCTAAATTTAGAATGTTGTCATCACTATAACATGAATTTGGGAAAGGTTCGTAATCTTTCATCCTCCAATTTTTTTTAAAAGAAGTAAAATAATAATAATAATAAAAAGTGAAATTGTTTGTAAATTTCTCATGTTTTATTCGCACCAAAAAATGTACAAATAATATTTGCAACTCTTGCTCAAATTTTCAGTTGTTGAAAAAAAAAACAAAACAAAAAAAAAAAACATTAAAAATGGGAAAAAGATTTCATGTCAAATTATTTCAAAATTCTTTACTTTCTTTGAAAAGAATATATTAAAATATATTTTTCGCTTTCCAAATACATTTTGAAGGAAGCATAGCTGTGACATTTTGAAATAACTTTTTTTACTCATTCGAAGAGGCAAAGATTACGTTCATTAAAAAAAAAGTTCTTTTCATTTGAAAATATCGTATCACATGGAATTTGGGAATTTTTAACCATTGTAACGTGATCAGCATTTTCTAACAATAATATGTTATACTGAATTATACGATATGATACGATATTAATATGCAAGTTTTGAATCGTTATTTCTTTGAATATCCTAGTTCAGCTTATTATACACTTTTTGTAAATCTATTAAAATTTGCTGATTATATATATAATGATCGGGTTTCGAGTCAGTAAGCTCAGAGTTTAGCGACAAACCTGGCGAAAATCTGGCTACTTTGGCAACCAAATAGGAACTACTGGAAAAATTTAATAATTAATCACTGATTTTTTAAAAATTAATTACTAGAAAAATTTAACAACTAATTACTGCAAAAATTAATTTTGAAATTTCGTTAAAAATTTTAACTGTACAGTTAAAATTTTGAAAAATTAATTAGTAATTTCAAGAATTAACACTGGATGAATTAATATTTGAAATAAAGAACTGCATTAAAATCGAGTATCCCACACTACGAGCTTAAAAAAATGCATTTGAACTCGAGTGGATGAATAAAACGATTGCATTATTAACGATTAAATATTTGAACAAGATATATAAATAAATACATATATATAGGGCGAGTGTAAACTAATAGTAGGAATGGCAAAACGAAACTTCATCAAATCTCGAGTTTGATTTTTTTTTTGAAATCGAACCCTACCGTACTTACTCTGTACTTCACAAACGAGAATGTAAAAGGACTACTCACATTCACATCAGATGAAAGTATTTAGCCAATCCGAAACTGCCGAAATCGAGAATATGAAATTTCGGAACCAACGCTGTGATGCCACAACACTCTGCAAAATCGAATCACCTGCTTAGTTTTCAGTTTGTTATATTAATGTCCCGTTTTGAAACAACACTAGGGCTATTTTGGAACGGTCCTCGTCATTTTGAACCGCGATCAGATGGCGAGGACGACACCTGAGCTGGTACCCCCACTCCAAACTTCCACACCACACCAGCCGGTCGTCTGGCCCCGACGAATTTAACGTGCACCAGAACCACTTAAACGGCGGTTCTTGGGTGGAATCCGGTCGCAAACCCTGAAACCCTTCGGTTCCGAAGCCGATACTTTACCATCAGGCCACTGCGGCTCTTTTTGAACTAGAAATATAGTTTAGTTTAGTTATATTAATTTTCTGTTTAAAGCAACACGAGGGCTTTTTTGGCAAGGTCCTGGTCATTTTGAACCGCGGTCAGAAGACGATAATGACACCTGAGCTGACACCCCCCCTTTGCACACCACACCAGCGGGAGGACGTTTGGCCCGGACGTTTAACGTGCACCAGACCCGCTTATATGACGATTCTTCGGTGGAATCCAGTCTCGAACCTGAAACCCTTCGGTTCCGAAGTCGAGACCTTACCACCACAACCCTTCTTGAACCATAAAAAACACTTTTGTTTCTATATCTGAAAGTAAACACGATATTTGCAAAACACAATTTGCTGGATTTATGAAATTAGGGAAATATACATCTAATCTGAATGAAAGATTTGCATCAAATTGTGAAACGAATTACCTGTAGCAGTGGAATACCGGGAGTGGAATACTTCACCAGTGGCTGCATAAGTTAGTTTAATGTTCTGTTATTGATGTATAGTTTGAAAGGAACACAGGTTTTTTTGGGTCGAACCTTGTGATTCTGAATCTCTGTTAGAAGAATAGGACGATACCTGAGAAGTTTAGAGCATCCTCTCCCTAGACCTTTAATGAAAACGTTTGCCTCTCATTCCTTGTGGAATAGATTGTCCTGTGTCGTCTTCTATTTTTGGGGTTTCATTGGATCATAGTTTGGGATTCGGAAGGATACTAGATAACACAGGACAAAAAATTACCTTCTTAATGATATCAACTTCATTTCTATATAATTTCCACTAATTTTTAATATTTTTTTATTCAGTTGGTATATAATATGTTTAGAAATGCTATGTCATTCAAATTTATTCTATCAAAATATTCAACTGCGTACTTTTGCCAATCATTAATTTCCTAATAAGAGTTTCACTTCTGATTTTTTTACTACGCGCTTTTTAATGTGCTGTAAATTGATTAAACTGGATTCATGTTTTTCATTTATATAACATTAGTTAGTACCCGGCACGTTGCTACCGCTGAAATAATATTAAGTGCAATTCATCAATCAATAATTCGGCAATGTTTCATCGAGATAGGAGGAACGGTACGACAGAACATAAAATACGAACAAACAAATATTTATTATCATATATTAGATTTGTGCATTCTTTCAGAATTGTGAAAATTAGCATTCTTTCGGAATGGCAATGAAAGAAACTATTTATTGTATTTCTTGATTCGTTTCATTTTCGTTCAGTACTCTCTAGTAGTGTAATTTTAGAAAATGGGATTAAAATATTTTCTTTTAAAAGGGATTAAACATAGAAAATATATTTATACCATAAAATCGCTAATATAGTTGAAATGATATTTTTTTGAAAATTAAGATGGTGCGGAATTATTTCTATTGCAATATTTATGGAAGTTACTGCTAAAAACGATAAAAGTTAATTAAAATTTTAACCCCCCTCCCAGGATTGTTCTCCCGACAATTTTCTCGCATTATCTGTCATAAAGTTACCTCTGAGAATAACTTGCATGGCATTTGCGTACTATAACTACAAAAAATTCATCTTTAACTTGGATTTAGCATTTCTACCGAATCTATTGTCTCCACGGCGAGTTATTTGGAGATGAATCCTTGGTAAATAGATGAGGTTGCGATCCTAATTTATTAAATCTTTTTAGATAATTGTACTATCTCTATAACTATCGCAAAGATGTAAGCAAAAAGCTGACCCAGTTTCATCGCAAAAGCATGAACGGTTTAAGAAAGCATGAGACTTCCAGATAAACATTCCTTTTTATTTATATAAAATAACAAGGTAAAATTAAAAAAAAAAAACTTCATTCGATAATATTAATATAGCAACCTAAAAAGTCAATAATGGAAGCGACCAAACTGGTACCCAAAATCGGTGAGTAGGTACTAAATATCAAAGGATATTCATTACGTACATGAAATATTATATGATAAAAGATTATATTATACATACAATCTCTGATGGACTCTCTTGATTAGACTTGAGGCCATCACAAGCTTTTAGACGTAAGCCTCCCAACCTTAGTATGTTGTTAGGCTAAAGAAACAAAAGTTCCAAAGTAACAATTGAAAATAGAGCAGTGAAAATTCTTCGAAACTTAAACAACAAAAAATTGTTATCAAATAAGCGGAAGTATAGCTGTCTTATGTTGCTAGGCAGTATTGTTGCATAGTAAAGGACAATACAAATAGAATGTTATATTAAACAGTAATAACACTGAATATTAATTTCTGGTCAACAGTTATTATCAACAATATATTTTTCTTCATTGAAATATTGTTGGATAGTACTGTTGCATACTTGTTGTGTAATTGTTAAGTTGTTGTTGCATAGTTTGCACAAATATCAACTTTCGAATGATTTAAATAGGATTTTTAATAAAACGCTAATAATATCCGAATTATAATAAAATGGTGTTGGTGGGTCTAATGCCACTTGTTAATACCAAACCGAATGAGAAGTAGCTCTTTCGAATGAAGGCAGAGGTGTGCGCCTTTCGTTGTGAACGAGCACCATTAGGGTGAAAGTACGACTTTGCTCGAACACACACGACACAACTCTTTTTAGGGGGCGGTCGAGCTCATTCATCCATCCGCATATCAGAATTGAGATCCAAATCAGAGACCGACTCATCCCTGATTCAGTACCCACAGAGATTATGGGAACTTGGTGGATTGTGCAATCACCACATATTCAACGAGCCCCAACTGCCATGAGCCAACGCGGCGGTCTTTGGCCGAGACAAGGACTGAACCCGCTACCTTTCGGTTGCAAGACTGACGCTCGTACCAACCGGGTTACCGCGGCCCCATAATAAAATAAAATATCCGAATACTTTTCATAAAATAACATCATCTAACCCTCATGTTTACGATATGATGGTTGGTTCTCGGTACCCCGGTGGTTACACAGAAAAGTGGGTATCACACTCCTCTCATCGATGACAGGGTGCACTTCCTTAGGGAATGATTGTATCCTGACCAGTGATGATACTTACTGCTCAATCACAGTAGCCAGTTTGTGGTTATATCTAATACTCTGGATAAAAACTCAATTTTCACAAAGAGCACTGTTTAATCAGTAAAAATCCAATAACATGCATTTGCGGCAATTTAACACGTTCATTGCCATCACCCTCGTCTGATATCAGGGCCATCAATCTAATGAGAAGACCCCTTCTTTGCTATCTCTTAACTGTAGTAGAGAAGGTGTCATCTAATAACATACATGGTTTGTTGTCCTAGAAAAGAACACAATCTACGAGTTATCACGTCGTTGGCAGTCAACGTGTTAATAGATTATGTCTTTTGTTATTAATGATTTTCTGTTCCCGTTTTGGTATATACTCCACTAATTCTGAAATTATGACATTCTCAGTCCCTTGATTTTTGTTGAGAGGTCTATCTTCCTAGCTTTAGTTACATTAACGTTCCGTTTGGGACGTCCCAACACGAGGGCTATTTTGGGACGGACCTCGTCGTTTTGAACCGCTTTCAGATGACGAGGACGACACCTGAATTGGCACCCCCCTATCCACACCATTCTATACCAGTGGAAGGACGTTATAGCCTGACAGATTTAACGTGCAAGAGACCCTCTCACACGACGGTTCTTCGGTGGAATCGAGTCTCGAGCCTGAAACCCTCCAGTTCCGAAGCCGAGACCTTACCTCCAGGCCATCTTCCTAGCATGTCTGTACGTAATACTCCACACATTTTAAATCCAATTTACATCTAGGAAATTACGGGGCAATTCAAAGCTGTGGCGACTTTTTCTCGATTTTTTTAAACCCAGTTTAGAATCATGGCATGGAACAAGATCTTGTTAAAAAACGCCAGCACCACCAACGTATGTTTGCACAAGATGCACAATTTTGCCTTTTGGTAAATTTAACTAACACTCAGAAGCAATGTCCCACTGTTATATGGGCCACGGTGGCCTGGTGGTAAGATCTCGTCATCGGAACCTGAGGGTTTCAAATTCGAGACTCTATTCCAACGAAGAACCCTCGTGTGAGAGGGTCTCTTGCACATTAAATCTGTCAGGACAAATTTCTTCCCGCTGGTGTGGTGTGATGCAGAGAAGGGGTGCCAGTTCAGGTGTCGTCCTCGTCATCTGACAGGTCCATCCCAAAATAGTCCTATTCAAAAAATAAAACCTAACAAAAACAGCATTATAGTCTCACCTGCTAATAAAATGCAAAAAGCTCTACACTGATGCTGCAATGAATAATTAAAAATCTAAAATATAAACTGAAATGTTAAAATAATAAAATCTAACATGTACAAATTATTTTTTCATGTAAACGCTGTGAATTTCATTCCTTCCCATCAAATTTGCGTCTGAAAAAAAAGTTGCATAATCTGTCATTATCTGTTTGAAATCATCGGTGAAATTTGCAGCTCGCTCAAACATTTTCATGTAAATTGCTACCATCTCACCCTGACCCTTATACCGAAAAACTTTAATCCTGTACTGCAATGGTTGATTAACACATTAAAGGCGGGGGATCTTGACGAAAGTATGCTAGGTAGCCCGGATCAAATCGTAGTACTACGACTACCGCCTACAATGTGTTAAAAATCTAAAATATAAGCTGATGTATTAAATTAATAAAATCTAAAAAATGTATGATATTTTTTTAATGAATGCAGCGAAATTTTAGAAGGAATGCAGCGAAAAATTATTTTCCTCCATCAAGTTTGTGCTCGAAAAAAAAAAGTTGCATAATCTGTCATTATCTGTTTGAAAACATCTGTAAAAGTCACA